>PVIR01002966.1:0-68704 GCA_004026965.1 Petromus typicus | reverse complement strand
CGGTGGATAGGGCTACGGGAAAAAATGAGAATTAAGTTGTGTCTTATACTGGTACAAATCCCCATTATGGAGTGCAATCATGATGTGTATATGTAATGTACCAATAAAGATCAAATTTTTTTTTAAAAGATAAAATCATGAATAAAAATACACAAAACATCCACAATATAACACTACCTTACAAAGTGAAATATAATGTACAAAATTTAAGTTTAAACTTTATAAAATACAGCAGCTAGTCTTAAAATCTTAAATACCACTTCCCAGAGACCATGTAAACTAAGTTTCTAATCCCACTCCAGTCATTATGTCTCACTTCTCCCTCCTTGATAGTGATTATAGTTTATTGGCAATAAAACTAAATTTCTTTAATTACAATATTCCTTAACTAGATTGTACATACCACACCATCAGACTTTATTAAACAGAAATCTAATAATAATCATTTAAGCAACTAATAAATTAAAATTACCGTATATGTCAAGCATTAGATTCCATAATTTGAGAATGTAGTTTAAATGTCTTAGAATGTTAAGAAATAGTAAAATAATATCATACCTGTAAAAATGATACTTTATCATCAATTCAATAAACACTATTATTCTAAAGAATATTGTACCAGTATGGAGCACAATTACAAAATCACAAGAAGTACACCAGCAGCAGAAAAATATGACTATTTATAAATGCATCATACCACTCTGTTGAATAATTATTAAATAAAACTATGACAATAATAAAAAAAGTTTCAGAATATACTGTATGTTAAATGAGAAAATTTTCATTCCCGGGAGTTGGCTAAGTTACATTACTAGTTTTTAATCTAAATGATGGATTTAAATCAAGAAGCTATTATTTTAAAAAGCTGTAAGAGACACTGAAGTATAAAATGAAATAAAAGGATATGAGTCACTAGGATAAAATGTGCTGTGGTATGTTAAGAAGGAATCCAGCAGCTATGATCTGTGGTGCAGTTCAAAGCGCAGCCTTCTCCTTTTGTAAAAATAAGGAACTATCATGGGATCAAGAAATGAGGTGAAAATTAAATTCATTAAATTAAATGCATTAATATCTATGTAGGAAAAATTTGGAAATGAAAAAAGGAAGCAGTTATTCACACTACTTAGGGAAGTATGAGTTTGTAATCCCTTTGTGAAGGATAACTTGTAAGCATTCATTATTTGAACCAGTAACTCCAGTTCTGGAAACAGAAATATACAGTTGAGTGCACAACAAAATATACTGGTGCAAGTTTACTGCACATGATTTGCAGTAGTAAACACTGGGAAGTTCTAAATGGCCTTAGAAAAGAACAAAAATACATATATAGTGATATATGTATATTGTATAATATGAAATTGCTATTAAAATTAATGGAATAAATCTGTATTGTCCAGGAATCAATTAAACTCTGCCTCACATGTAGCAATGAACAGTCAACTATTTTAGAAGTCGATAATCTGATGCTATATAACATTAAGATATAATGAGGGCAACCCACTTTCTGGTATCCTTTCTGTCTCCCTTAGAGCTATCTTACTCTCAATAAATTTTTCCTACTCTTAAAAAATATAATGTTACTCATACTTATATATGATACTAAGTTTCTGGAAAGCAATCAATTAAAAATAATCCCTCAAACTGGAATAAAAGAAAGTAATCAATACTTATAACAGTAATCTAGATCTTTCCAGAGAATAATGTCTTTCTAATGTCCTAGCAAAGCATGAAGATGACATTAAAGTTAATTTGTATAAAACCATGTAATATAAGTATAGTGACAGCACTAATTTAGTTTGAGCACTGACTGGTTAGTGGGATAAACAACAGCAACATCAATAAATATTTTTAATCACATAATATAATGCCCAGCATTTAGTCAGTAAAGAAATTTACAATGTCCTTGGGAAGAAAGACAGACAGCAAATTTAATGTACAGTATATTAGTTACTTTTCTGTCATTGCTCAGAAAAATGCCTGACACCCAAAGTTAGAGGGGAAAGGGTTTATTTAGCTCAGTTTGTAGAGGTTTTAGTCCAAGACAGAGTAGCAGATGGCAGAGGGCAACAGTTCATGGTGATGGAAGACAGCAAAAGTAGTAAGAGACCTTAATGGGGTCTTCCTGGCCCTTTTATCTTATCCAGATGTGGGGCAGGTTGCGCTCACCCCTTTAATCCTAGTGCTCTAGGGCCTAGTATTATACCATGAGTTACACACTAGATTCAACCACCTCTGAAATAGTCCCACTTCATTCCCATGAGGCTTTGAGAGGACAATGAAATACACACCATAACAAAAATAAGTAATTTTTGAAACACTCTCGTATCATTTACTCATTTATGGGCCTTTTTTCCTTGTTTCTCCTTTATTAGTAATAAGCCATAAAACAATGACTTCTATCTATTCTCCTGTACAAAGTGTTTATAGTACTTCCACACACTTAAATCAACAGGGATTAGTTGACTGAAGAAAGAGAAAAGGATTAAAAAAAAGATGGAAGAAGAGTGAGCTGTCTGAGAGGTAGAGACATGATTATTATGCTCTGGGATTGAGGAATGAATTTTGGTGGAAAACATTTCTTTTGCAATTCATGTTCTTGTGGGTTTTGCATGGTAAAGATGTGTGACCCTGTCTCAAAAAACCTAAAAAAAAAAAATGCTGCACATCAAATATGTATTTATATCAGAGACAGGTTTACAAGATCAGAGGTAGGATATTCCACAATGGCCTTCAACACACCTTAATTTCCTGGAAATACCCACAAAGACACACCTAGAAGTGTTCTTTATTTGTCTACTAGGCATCTTCTAATCCAAACAAATGTATAATCATAATTAAAAATAAGTGCATTTATGAATAATATAAAAATGAGAGACATTGCTAAAGAATGCTATAATCGCTACAATACATTTCTCATAGTGTAAAAATCACTGAGCTGAGTGTTTCAGGATCTGAAAGAAAACTATTTCAGAGCCATAGTGGCATACCTTGCAAAACTATCTTTCAAAATTGATGGAGAGACCAGGGATTTAACTCAGTGGTTCCAGTGTGTGCCTGGCAAGCACAAAGTCCTAAGTTTGATCCCAGCTACCCAATACTGGGCATGGTGGCTCATGCCTATAATTATAGTACTTAGGAGGCAGAGGCAGGAGGACTGCCAAGAGTTCAAGACTAGCCTAGGCTACATAGTAAATACAGGACTAGTCTAAACCACAAAATGAGGCCCTGTCTCAAAAGAAAAAAAAAAAATAATGATGGAGCAATATTTCCAAGATAAGTGCCTAAAACATCCAAAGCCAACAATCCAGCACTCAACAAAATTGTCAAGGATATCCTAGAAAGAAAGATTAAAGCTAACAATGACAAAAAGTATAACAGAATCAATACACTGAGAAAGAAAAGAAGTCAGTCCCAGAAAAATGACAGGAATAAGTCAATGCCTTTCAGTAATCATTCTCAATGTGAATTTACTCAATTATCAAAAAAAATACTAATTGACAGAATAGATGAATCTCAACAATGTCTCTAAAATTCACAGACTAAAAATCAAAGGATAAAAACAGTATTCCAAGCAACAGGAACAGAAAGACTAGCAGGTGGGCTGGAGATTTAGCTCAGAATTTCTGGTGCCTGTCTTGCAAGCACAAGGGCTCGGGTTTGATTCCCAGTAACCACATACAACAATGCTAGACATGGTGACTCATGCCCATCAACAATCAGTACTAGGTACCGTAATGCCGGGCATGGTAGCTCATGTCTGTAATCCCAGCACTCAGGAGGCAGAGACAGGAGGATTGCTGAGCTCGAGGCTGAGTTCAGGACCAGCTTAAACTTCAAAGTGAGACACTGTCTGAAAAAAGAAAAAAGACAAGCAGGTGTAGCTGTCCTCTGTTCAGACAAACTGGACTTCTAATCAAGGCAAAATTTATTAGAAGAGACAAAGAAAGCCACTATGCATAACCTCAAATATAGATCACCACATAAATGAAGCTCTCTAGAAGTGGACAAAGTGAGGATTAATATTATTGCTGTATAAAGTTTGAAAATAAAACTAATTTATTAATAGATTTGTTTTGATATTTATAAGAAAATGGAGGATCCAACATTTTGAGGCCAAACCTATATGGCTATAAGAAAGAAAGAGAAAGCAAGCAAGCAAGCAAACAGAATTTTCAGTGACTTAAGAAACTGTTGAAGGTTTCACAGAGCACTCCCCCCTTCTAGAGGAGAGTGACAGAACGATAAAGCCCATACTGCAAATACTTCATCAAGGTAAAAAGGTGAATGCCAAGTGTTCTGAGGTCCTAGGAGAAGACATTCTATAAATGCAATGTGGAATTATTATCTTGATATTATATTTATGATGGTTTTCAAAGGATATCTAAAAGCAGACATTCTAAGTACTTTTACATATATATATACATATATATACACATATATATACATATATATACACATATATATATACATATATATATACACATATATATATATATCTCAAATGCTGACTTCATTATTAAAATACATTTATCTTAATTTTCTCCATTTTATCTAGAAATAGAATATTTTCTTTAAGTTACTGCCTCATATGACAGCACAATAATATTACTACTTTGAGATCCACTGTAAGATCTGCTTAATTCTTTTTTCTGTTAAACCAATTCTCAGCAACAATTTTCTTTTAAACATGTCAAGCTGACATTTTTGAGAATAAAGTTTCTTTGGAAAAGCCTAGTAAAATTTGGATGATTAGATCTTGGTTACAAAATATCAAATGTAAGAAGAAATAGGTAAACATAGCAACTGTTTCTGCCTCTTTTCAGTTTAGTATAAAAATGTTCCAGAAATTCATTCTTTTTTGCAAAAATATAAATACATTTGTATATATTCCAAAGTATGTTAAGACCTACAAATGTCTAATTCCATCTCTAAATGTTAATATTTCACTTAGTACCTCCATGAGTTATACAAAGAATTTAATAATTCTAATCATCTATTCTATCTTTTTAACAACAGGATAAACTCTGGTATTAACATAACTATGAAAATGAAATATGTCATGCTAAATTTCCAGGGTATCAGAATACACATTTAAGTAGATATATAAAGGGTATCATAACACAAGGACTCTTTTAAGCTGAAGGCAAATAAGAGGTAACAAATACAGACAATTTATTCCTTCAATATTCTGAAAAACAAATTTCCCATTTTGTAAAATTTCCCTGTCTCCTTTCTCAATCCAGGAAAATTGCAGATGGATAGATAAGAACAAGATGGTTGTTCTCTGGGAACCCTACTAAAATAAACCTTGTCATTCATTACCATCGCTCAGGTGCTTATAAAGACTCATCACAGCATTCTAGGTAATCTTTCCCTTATTATTATCACTTTCTCATAATTTACTACCTTTATTTAAATGGTATATAGACGCTTAAGTCTAAACATTTCTTTCTAGATCTTTATTTCTTTTCAGTGAAGGAGTCTATGAACATAAAATTCAAGACATTATTGTCGGTAGGTAAGCTAATTAAATATTTTGTAGGCAGTTAGAAAAGACGAGCTCTCAAAAATCCAACATGGAGGACAGCCAAAGAGCCAAAGCCTTAACCTACTCCTTCCAGAGAAGAATCCCCAAATCCTTGAGAAAATTCTTCTGTCTGGTACATGAATTGCTTCTCCAATGAATCCTCATTTAATCAGCATTACCTACATGACTATACTTGTCATAATCTTATTGGTTGGTCATGGTTTTGTACATCTCACTGGACCAATATTACCTAAGCAACTGTACTTGCAATGTCACTGATTGACTATAGTTTTCTTCAACCTTGAACATACTTCACTTTCCTCCCATAAAAACTTTCTGGGAAGTGAAAGGAGTGGTTTATCCCCTATTGGGTCTCCTCTATCCCTCAGGGAGAGAGTTTCTTTCTCAATAAACGTTTCTTAGTCTTAACCTCCTTGGATCCTAGAATTCATGCTTCTATTTTAAAGAACACAAACTCATGCTACAATTATCTAGCAGATTCAGGGAACTGCTTCTACTCCTCTATATAAACATTAATATCAAACAAAAAATAATACTTCTATTAATCTGTCTTTTGTCAATTTAATTCATGTACTTTAGTTATATAACAAATTTTTTCCTTGCCAATGTATATTACATACATATTATATATACATATATGTGTGTATATATATGTACATATATATGTACATATATATTGTACACAGACAGCATGTATACTTATTGATATTCAGAATTACATCTTCAAATACTGGTACTGAATTTTTAACCATTGATACATCCTGTAAATGTTGAATTAGGCAAATTTTTAGGGTCAATGACATGAAATGCTCTGGATAAGGTTAACAAAATCTAAATAGTTATTAAAAGTTCTCAAAGAAATATTCAATTCTACCTGGTGAAAGATGATTAAGTCAAAGCATGAACATGTACATAGGGTGAATGTGAATAGCAAAGCAATTCAGAATAGGTACATTAAAGAAACCTGTTTTTAAAAAATGCAACACAGTTACAAAGAACTGGTCCTGATTAACAAATTTCAATAATGACAAATTGTGGCAGGAGTTTCATATTTCAGATCATATTCATCTCTAAATGTATAACTATAGGAAGATCTTTTTCCTGCTACTTTGCTATGCTTCCTGATATTTAGCGTACATAATACATGCAACATTAGTGGTCTTAGTGTTGTGAGTAATGCAGCATACACCGCATCTCCACTGAAAGAAAAGCTCCTCAATTCCTAATCATTTCAATTGGATCTAATGCAATATTTCCTACACTGGAAATCATGGCACTTTATTTAAGGAAATCAGTCTGGCCAAGTGAGCTCTGTGTAGTGCAGCTTGCACAGTCATTGGTTCAAAGGATCAGATGTCAAAGTGCTCCCTCTAATGTCCCTTAATCATCATTCCGATTAGTGTTTGAATAGGACTGTGATTAAAAATGCTGCTGCCATTGTCTACCTATTCAGGCGTCTACCAATCTATGTGGGTTCCACCGATTAGTGTTTGAATAGGGGAACGATTAGAAAGACAGCTGCCATTGTACACCCATTCTGGAAAACAGCAAAACTCGCATATTTATTTGCTATGAGCACAAAATAAATGTTTTGCAAAGGTAAAATATACCATTAGGCTCCAAAGACAATTTAGCTGATTTCTTTTGTTCAGAGCAGTCTATTTTCCCATATGCAAAGATATTTCTTATTTGCAAATACAGTAATATGCTTCATTAATATCTTTTACAATATACACATTTTGTTTTTATAGACATAGTCTTTACACACATCTGGTTTATTATATAGTACTTATTGACCTACAATACATCATACAATTCCAGTTTAATATTTATGATTATGCAAAGAAATTCCATGTAAACAAATAAAATCAATTTGGTTACAGATCTTTGGATCCCATCTCAATATCCTTGGAAAAATGCATAGCCTATATGAACAACAACTTCCATGAGAGAAATTTCTATGTCACATGCGGAGAGTAAAGACTTCACTCTGGGATCTTTGTATGAAAAAGACATTTTTTAGGTTAGCACACTTAGCGGCCTTTCAGGGGTTAACACAAGGAAGTTGAACCAAGTGAAACTCCCTGAAACAATGAAGTGTTTTTCTTTTTTTCTTTTTTGGAGAAAGTGAAAATACGATAAAAAATAAGAAAATAATTTGTTGTGATGTCAGGTGTATGAAGCAGTCTTCAAAAAATCTAGAAGCTTTGTATTTCTGTCTATCTTATCTCTCAGAATCTCTGTACTTGTGTATACAGTCACAATTTTCTCCTGGACAATTGTACTCAATAAGAAAATGCTCTGGTTTTTATTATTACATTAAAATCTTTCTATTCCTTATACCTTCATGTTTTTTTTCCATTATCCTGTTCTTCTATCTATTGTCATAACAAATCTACATGTGTGCTGATGGCATCCAACCCACCCATGCTGATAATGATAAGCAGAAACATTTGTTTACAATCATGGCAGCCAGTTTGAGATAGAGTTTACACATTGTCTCATTTAACAGATTAAGTGAATGTAATTATTATCATCACTTATGGATGAGGAAATGGAGGCAAGCAGAGACTGAAGTAGTCTACCCAGGGTCAGAGGCTAGTAAATGGCAAAACCAGTAACTAAATCCAAGTAGTTTATCTCTAGAACTTATGCCCTCAACCAGTCTGTCTGCAGATTGTTCACCTCTTATGGTTCCACTGCTTGCCCTCATAAAAACCCAACCTAAAAGATAAGGAAGCTATAAACAGAATGTTTTCTTTCTTTTGCAAATAAAGGTAATGGAAACACATTTTAGTAAAGGGAAAGTTTTCTCCACCTCAGTGTAAACCTTAACCAGGTAATTATTCTCTATTCTAATTAACAATAAAGTTGATTCAAGGAAAAAGAAAAAAAAAAACTTGCTTAGCCATTATATAAATTTCAGACTAAAAGAGAACAAACTAAAAGTAACCAGGCAATTGGCTGACAATTACAAACGAGTTTAATTTGTGTGTCACATATATGTGGAGAAAACTGTGATCCATCTGAAATAAATAATTAAAGTCTCTTTATAGCAGCCTCAGGAAAATCAGACCTAACACTTTTCTTCTTTTTAGTCAGTTACCATTGTATTACATATATCTGTGACAACACTTTACTAATGTCGAATGAAGAAGCAAGGAAACACTTTGGAAGAGAGAATCGAATATTTAGCAAAAATTCTATATAACACATATCAAAGAAGCAGTTTTGCTTACTAATAAAATAACATGCATTTCTTCTAACAAAACAACCACATTATAGCACCTTTTAATAAATACAATCATTGGTTATCATCATTATATTTACAGTTCCCTACTGACCTCTGTCTTCTCTGGATTGTCAACCATGAAGTACGATAACTACCCAGAACTGGTAGACTTATATCTAAAATGTCCCTCAGAACTCTCAGGTATTTGAAAAGTGATTCAATCATGAGAGACACCATATTCGCAGCAGATTCATCCATTCATGATCCAACTGGTGATAGAGCTATTAGAAAGTGGGATTTGGTTAGAGGTAGATCACGAGGGGAGAGACTTAGATGGATGGATTCCTGCCCTGGCTCCTTCCTTGTATCACTGCTTCCTGACTGCCACTAGATGAGTAGCTATCCTCTGCTAGGCCCTTTTATCATGTTCTTTCTGCTTAGCAGCGGGCCAAGTTTGTACAAAACACATAGGGAAGTATGAGCAAATAAAACTCTTTTCCTTTGAGTTGTGAGCAAACTGGTACAAGAGTTGTAGTCATTGCTGTTACTCTACCTATGTGTTTCAGAAGTTTCTGGAACTAGTGTACAGGAAGAGTTTAGAAAGATTTGGAGAAGCCACGCAGAGAAGAGTTAAGATGATATAAAATGAGTTTCATGGGTGAGTCTAGTAGACTAAAATGCTGACAGAAATTGAGACAATAAAAGGGAGCTCAGGAAGTTTCATTTGGTAACAAAGATTTCTTTGGCTGTTGCAATAGAGGCCATGTGTCTTACACTGTGGCAGAAAATCTGTCTTGATTTTGCCAGTGTCCTAAGATTTGGGGGGATATGTAGATTAGATAGAGAAGTAATTGCTATAGCAAAACAAATCTTAGCACAGCTTAAGACTTGGGCTGTGGCATAAGTACTATTAGCTCCTTTTGGCCAAGTCTATAGAGAAAATCAAGAGTCAAAGGGCATGTTACAAAGTTTTCAGTTTCATCAGAAAGGAAGCTCATACAAAGCTGACCCCAAAAAGAATGCTGGCTAAAGATTCACATTTAAAGAAGCTAAATACCTTACATGGGGAAATAAGCAAAAGGCTGGAAGGCATCTCAGGAACCAGCAAGACCCTATACTGAACATGCTCATGACTGTAATCTCTAGAGCTGTCACCTGAGAAAACAGTCACTGGGTTGCAGAAAATGAATAAACAATAAACTTTAGTTAAGTATATTCTCATATATTAATTTCCAATACATGTTCTCTATTCCAAAGGAATCTGTTCTTTTTCTTTCATTCATTCATTTTTATTTTTAGTTTAAATAATGCTTCTTTGAAAGGCTAACCTTGAATCTTTTTTTATCTTTATTGGTACATTAATAAGGTGAAAGGGGACAATGTTGAGAATGTAACCTTGAATCTTGAGACCAGCCCACTTAGACCAGTAAGCTACTGATCCCATAGAACACACACCTACAAAACATGATTACAAATAACAGACCTGAGGATCAGTGGAACAGATTAAGAAAATACAGAAAAAACTCCAGATACACTAAGCCACATCATCTTGGACAAAGTTGCCAAATATTCTCAATGGAGGAAAGACAGCCTCTTTGACAAATGGTGCTGGAAAAATTGGGTTTCAACCTGTCAAAGACTAATGCTAGATCTACCTCTTTCATCATGCACTAAACTCAAATCAAAGTGTATTAGAGGGGCTGGGGATTTAGCTCAGTGGTTCAGGCACCTGTCTTGCTAGTGCAAGGACCCAGGTTCGATCCCAGTTAACCACATATCATACTGGGTGTGGAGACTCACACCCAGCAGCAATCCGTACCACATACCACAGTGCCAGGTGTGGTGGCTCAGGCTTATAATCCCAGCACTTGGGAGGCAGAGGCATGAGGATTGCTGTGATGTGAGTTGGAGGCTGAGCTCAGGGCCAGCCTGAACCACAAAGGGAGACCCTGTCTCAAAAAAAATGTATTAGAGAACTAAATATTAAAACAGAAACACTAAACCTCATGCAAAATAGGTTAGGTAGAACTCTTGGAAACACTGGCATAAAGAAAGACTTTATGAACAAAACCTCTGCAGAGTGAGAACTAGCAGAAGAAGTCAACAACTTGGATATTATCTTACTAAGAAGCTTCTACACAGAAAGAGAAACCACCAACAGTGTGAAAAGACAATCACAATATGTAAAAAAATCTTTACCAGCTATTTCTCAAAGGACTACTATGTAGAATATATAGAGCTCAAATTTCAGTCCTACAAATTTAAAGACCCAATTCAAAAATGGCATCTGAAATGAATAGACACTTTTCAGAGGAAGAAGTAAGAGCAGCTAAGAAACATATGAAGAAATAATCAACATCTCTAGTTATTTAAGACATGCAGATGAAAACAACACTGAGATTCCATCTAACTCCACAAAGAATGACTATTTTCTTAACGTTAACTAACAGCAAATGCTGGTGAGGCTATAGGGAAAAAGGAACTCTTCTCCACTGTTGTGGTGGGAATGTAGACTGGTGCACTCACTAAGGAAATCAGTGTGCAGATTCCTCAAAAACCTAGGATTAGAGGTCCCATTTGACCTTATTTTCCTTCTAGGTATATACATGAAAGATTTAAAAGATTCATATCACTATAACATTTGTGCATCCATGTTTTTTGCTCAGCCTCAAACTCACAGCAATCCTCCTGCCTCTGCCTCTGCCTCCCGAGTGCGTGGATTACAGGCTTGAGCCACCACACCTGGAACTGTGGTATATGGTACTGATTGCTGGTGGGCATGAGTCTCTATGTGGTTAACGGGGATCAAACCCAGGCCCTTGCACTTGGAAGACAGGCGCCACAGGTGCTGGAACCACTAAGCTAAATCCCTGGCATGTCCACCCATGTTTATAGCTCAGTTTGTGATAACTAAATCTTAGAAATAACTCAATGCCAATCAGCTGGAGACTGCGTAAAGAAGATGTGATTTTTTTTCATAAAATGGGGTATTATTCAACCATAAAGAATGACAAATTTGAGTCATTTATACTCAGACGTACCTTGAGGACATAGTCATAAGTAAAAGAAACAGATCACAGATGTGTAAATACCATATCTTCACTGGTATGAGAAATTGAAGATATAAATGAGTTCTAAAATACAGGATAGACATTGTGAAGTAGAAAATATTCAAGTGGAAAAGGAGGTAAGGGTAAGTAAAGAAGGAAAAGAAAACATCTGACAGTAAAAATAAAAGGAAACAAAGCTTAGGTATACAAGAGGTAAAGGAGTTGTAAAAGTGAGTAGGAAAATGGGAAAAATGAGAATTAAGTCATGTCATATACCAGTACAAATTCTCAATGTCAATTGTGATCATGATGTGTATATAAAATGTACCAATAAAATCAATTATATTTGTAAAAAAATGTGATTACACATATATATTTAATTCTTGTGTGAATAACTATGAGTCATCAGAACAAAAAGTAATTTGTCTCTTTCTCTACTACTTATCAGATGTTAAATCTTTCTTCAACACTGGATAATAATAAATTTCTATATATATCTTTATATTTGAATTACTGTTTCAAGATATATATATATATATATATATATATATATATATATATATATATATTTTTTTTTTTTTTTTTTTTTTTAGGTTTTTTGAGACAGGGTCTCACTTTGTAGTTCAGGCTGGCGCTGAGCTCAGCCTCCAACTCATCACAGCAATCCTCCTGCCTCTGCCTCCCGAGTGCTGGGATTACAGGCGTGAGCCACCACACCCGGCACTGTGGTATGTAGTACTGGTTGCTGCTGGGCCTGAGTCTTCACACCCACTATAGGTATGTGGTTACCGGGGATCGAACCCTGGTCCTTGCCCTTGCAAGACAGGCGCCGGAACCACTGAGCTAAATCCCCCGCCCCACGAGATATATATTTTATATTTCTAGAAAAGTCTAGGAGGTTAGTTGATAAGTCTTATTACATAAAAAACTATCCGTGCCGGGCATGGTGGCTGTCTATAATCCCAGCACTCGAGAGGCAGAGGAAGGAGGATTGCTGTGAGTTTGAAGGCTTGCCTGGGCTACACAGTAAGCTCAGGGCCAGTCTAAACTACAAAAGTGAGACCTTGTCTCAAAAAAAAAAACTATTTGTAAAAGGAAACCAAGATAAATTTGGATGTCAGTGTAGGATATTTGTAAGGTAAGCAGTTCTATCTTATCATTTATGACATATGTGATACTGAGCAGTTCATTTATCTTCTCCAACCTGCTTATATGCAAAAAATAATAATAATGATACTAGCCATAAAAGTTAAATGACAGTAATTCACATCCACCAGAATGTAAATTTCTTCAGAATACAGTTGTCATATCAACACTAGTATGATACAGTATGCAATATATATCTAAGAAATTCAATAAATATTCTATTCATCCCAATATTACTGACTGAGAACTCACTATAAATCTATTATTGCTAACTACTAATTCAAGTGATGAGGATATAGCAATGAACAAAACACTTCATCTAAGAGCTTACATTTCAACAGGAACAGATCCTAAACATCTAAACAAATAATATTTAGAACATGGGTGTTTTAGAAGAAAACTGATATGTGAATAAATACAAAGGAAAGAAGAATATGAAGTAAATACATTAAATAATACTTGTTTCATTTTAATAGTATTTCAATAGTACTTTTTAATAGTAATTTCCAAAAGTTTACTCAATAAATTAATATTTTGTTATGAAAAATTTATTTCAGTATTTGTTACCCTTACGGTCTTATTCATCATCGTGATCACCCATTCTTCCCTTACAGAGTGTTGCCACATATGGCACATATTTGGATCCTTCCTTGTATAAAGTCCCTAATTCTTACAGCATCAGAAAATGTAACTGAAATGTATTCACCACTCCAGAGACAGAGGGAAAGAATATAAAATAAATTAAATCATGAGAAAAATCTGAATTATATTTACCGTATACTCAACAATACTTAGTGAACATTTATGACAATCAAGTTTCTATAATTTATTAGTAAATACAGGTGCATAAGGGTTTTTTTTTTCAAACCAAGATGTCATATAAAATAGATTTGTATGTTCAAATGTTTATCAATTTTAGTATAATCAATCGAGAGTAATAATGTAGAGAGCTCTTTAAAATGATCTAAATCACATTTGTGAGAATTACTTCTTATTCTGGAAATAGAAAGGTAAAATTATTCTATTTAAAATGAATTATAATGTGAGCTTAGTATGACCATTGTCTATAGATAAATATATAGATAATAAACAGCTTTTTATTTTTTAATAGATTGTCTTCCAGTGCTATGACAAGTCATCACACTTACCCATATCATCAGTAAACCAGACATCTAATTTCATCAAAATGATCTATTTAATAGAATACATAAATATAGACTGATGATGATGATGAACTTACATCACACATTGTTTTTCTGCTTTTAAGGCAAAAGACATTAATGTATGAATTGTTCTTTCTAAACTAAAACTTCAGTATTAACATTTATGTATATTACAATATTCAGAACAAAGATATGATCAAAGGAGACTCCAACTTGATGACTTTGCTTTTATTTGCCTAAAACTTACTTGCAGGACTATGATCTATAACAAAATATATAACTATGATATTATACAACTTAAAATTATAGTACTATATTAACAAGGTAGACTATACAATAAAGATATATTGAGGGTCTATTAAGGAGATTTACAGAACTTGCAATAAAAAAGGTCTTAAGTCCAAGCTGCGAGTCTTAAGTCCACATGGCACGAATGGGTCCTAAGTACAAACAGTTGTTAAACAAGTAGTTCATTAAGTGAGGAATGTCTATATTCACATTTCATAGGATATTTTACCTATGAAAATGTTGGCTGCATTTTCTTTAATAATTTTCCCAGCTAGTTTCTACTGCAATACACATGAGTATGCACATATATACACACACACACACACACAAACACACACACACATCCACACTAAACTCAATTATTAAGCCTATAAGCAACAGCTTTGTTTATTTGTTCAAAATAACAAAGAGCATTTCAGCAATGATCATTTTAAATACATTTAGTTCAAAATAAATTAATTTCATTAAGTGGACATGATCTTATATTGGCCCTGTAAACTTGATTTTATTGTTTTTTTGTTGTTCTTTTTCTCCTTTGTGCAGTGCTGAGGACTGAACACAGAGCCTAGCGCATGCTACACAAGTGCTCTACAACTGAGGGGCTTTCTCAGCCTTCTCATGTAATTGTGAGAATAAAGGAATGGACTCAGAAAACAGGGCAAACCTTAAAAATAATTTTTAAAAGTATGACAATAAACTCCATTTGGAACACAAGAAATTGTGCAGTAGAGAAAGACTACATCATTCGCTCTTTCCCTCAAAACTACTATGTGTAGAAGAACCACAGCTTTTTTATCTAGTCTCCAGTTGATGGAGTATTACTCTGCCATTAAAAATGATAAGTTTGAATCATTTCTACTTAAATGGACATACCTTGAGGATATTCTCATAAGTGAAATAAATAGGGTACAGATAGGTACATATCACATCTTTTCTCTGGTATGAGAAATAAAGATGTAAATGAGTCCTAGAATTGTATGTTATTTATTGTGAAATAGAAAATGCTCAATGTAAAATAGGAAGAAGGGGGAAAATGTTGAGATTGTAACAAAAAAGTAAGGAAACAAATGTTATGTATATGGGGGGGGTAGGGTGGGTAGGGCTATGGGAAAAAATGAGAATTACGTTGTGTCTTATACTGGTACAAATCCCCATTATGGAGTGTAATCATGATGTGTATATGTAATGTACCAATAAAGATTAAAAAATTTTTTAAAAAACAAAAAACTACTATGTGTACCTGCGGTTCTCATTCCATCTCCTTTAGTGCTTCATACCTAAATTCTCATCTCTGCCTGCCCCTGACAGTTTGTTTCTGGGGCCAGTGACTTACTTCCTGCATCTTATCCCTGCACTTATCCCAAAGGTTTAACTTTCATCCTCTTCCCACTCTGTATACTATACCTACAAATTCTACCCATAGGTTTAGAACTACCCACATATATCCTGATGTTTCAAAACTCCTCATCCATATATCTGACCCTTAACTGAATCTTAACTTTGTAATGAAACAAGATGATCCACAGGCATAAAAGCCCAGACAACTGAACCCCAAATTCACTAGTTCCCCTCAATTTACCCTACAAATAAATAAATAGGCATAAAAAGGCAATGTCTAAACATAAATATTTTACCTCTGAAATATACACACACTTATTCTCTCCTGCTTACCTACTTTCCCCACTTGTCCTCCAACCTTTTATACTCTTTATTCCTAGAGACCCCGTCCCCATCTTTCTCATCAAATTCATCTTCTAGCAAATTCAATCTCAGTTCCACCTATTATTTGTGGAGTCTTGGACATATTTCCTACATCACAGTAAAGATAAAAATATTAACCATCTTAAAAGTGATTCTGATGTTAAAATGATATGTTTTACAAAACACATTTAGAAATAAGTTAAACCTTGTGAATGTTCATATACATTATGCTTTATTCTTTCATTTTTATTGTGAGCAAGTATGGCATGTTTTTAGAATAACTATGCTAAAATTCTTAAAATTATGCCTAATAATTCACAGTATTAAAGACTGTCTTTTTTATTTTTACCTAGGATAAATTTTCTAATTTGTGATATTTTCTGGCCTTAAAAAATTGCACTCCAAATTAAATGCTAAATATTTATATAATTAGGATGGTTCAACATTTTCAAAAATGGCAAAATAAACAGCAGTTATGAAACATTTGCTTAAAAGACACTGGAAATAACTGCTTCGTGCGTCATTAACCAATATAAACCTACTTGTCAATTTAAGTCCCTTACTGAATTCAGAGTTTCTGACAAGTAGTAGAATGGTACTAACCTACCAACTAGAGAAAGTTTTGAGAAAATGTTTCAGAATTGCCTTTGTTTGAATATTTCCACAGATGAAAAAGATGCTTGCTTTCTAAGAAGAAACATTTAAAATACCAGTTTTGTAGATTTCACTCATCTCTCCACAACATTCAGAACAACACATCAGAAAATTGGTACTTTACGTACCAAAGAAATGGAAACAAGGACAAATGGTAAATAGGGAGTTAGGACTACATTAGACCTCAAGAAAAGCTTTTCTGAAACTTCAAAAAACTCTATGATAACCCTGAGGCTGGCATGCAAACAATGGTAAGTTAATGATTATCTGAATCAAATAAAGCAGAACATTATATAGCTAAAGCAAATTTGTTTAAAAAATCAAAATAAAGATAAAAATTTACATTTGATGGTCAGAGAGTTGGCTGATAAGGTAACTCTTGTTTCAGAGATGATACAATTATACTGGTCACAAAATGTGACAACCATTATAATCTACATTTTTCCTTAACATTAGTATACCCTTTTTGCTCATGATCTTTGGTTTTTCTAAGAAAATGAACTGATATACTAGAAAGGACATGCTAGATCCAGTTGACCAGATTTTTAAATCTGCCTAAAACACTAGGTAATTTTAAACAATTTAAGGAAATCATTTAACATTTTTCAGCATAGCCATTACTGTCCATAAAAGAAGAAACATTTTTCAGTCATCCACATTTTGCAAGGAAAAAACGGAATGTAATATGTAAAGGTACTCTTGGAACTGTAAAGCTCTATACGGAAAAGAAAAAATATCATACTTTTATCCTGCATGTAAAGAAAACATAAAAGCAGAGTCCTACCCATTTATTCATTAATGAACAAACTGTGAATAAAAAAGTCGGATATAGCAGTAATAAGTTCTGTGAAGGAAAAATGAAACAGGAAAGTCTAGGAAAAGCAAGGTTTAAACAAGCAGGTTAGAGTTTAAATACACTGATCACAAAAGGTCTGACATGACAACAGTACCAAGTAAATTGTACAAAATGTAAATACATTTAGCAGTCACTAAAGATTACAAGAGCAAAAATGTTTAAAGTATTCTTAAACCAGAATACTTAGAGTAGATCTCACTGGAAAAAGAATACAGACATGGAGATCCATTCCAAGGTTAGTCAGTACTCTAGGTGAAAAATGGAAATGATGGCTTAGAAAATCTGGTGTGGATGAACGTGGAGAGAGAAACTCAGATTCTGTATATGTTGAAGGCCTTGCCAAAAAGATCTTTTAATTAGTTATGGAAGGTGAAAGGAATTTTAAATGTTAAATACTAGTATTTTGTTCTAAATGAAAGCAGGGATGGAGAATACTGCAGGGACTAGGTTTTAAAGGCAAGACCATATTTGAATTTTTTCAACAAGCTATGTTTAAGTCACTGTTAGACAGCTAAGGAGAGTTATTTAGAAGGCATGCTTTTATTGAATCAGAGATAGGAACACAGGCTACAGAGAGAAATTCAGAAAACAGCTGTCCAAAAATGGTTTACTCAAAGAGATCATCAACACAGTAAATACTTTAAAAGAAAAGAAGAATGGAAGAAGGAAAGAGAAGCTGGAAGCAAGGAAGAAGAGAAAGGAAGAGAGGAGAGGTAGACAGGAGTTATCTATTGATACCTATGCACTGTTATATTTAAAGATGAGGAATAATAAACAAAGACCCCAAGAAGGAGTTACAAGCAAATATAAATGAGTAAGAAGAAAACAAGGCAATTGTATGCCCAGAAGCCAAGTGAAGCAATATTGCAAGATGAAAAGAATGACTGGCTGCAACTAGTGCTACCAGTGGGGCCCAAACAGCAATTTTACCAATTGGAAGATTTTTCCCTAGAAACAAAACTCAACACACGGATTTAGGTGTGCATCTTTACTGAGTGCACACACTTCAAAACCCCAGAGGAACAGTGAAGCAGGTAGGACAGGAGGGACGCACTGAGCAAAGGCACAGTCAGTGGTGAGGTACTCCCCAGCCAGATCCACCATGGGAGGACAAGGATTCCTCCCAGTGCTCCCTACTGTGAGGCAGGAGGAGTTATTGTTATCAAGATATTTTCTGAATGTTTAGTTTCAGAATTTTAATTAAATTTTATCTTGCTGTGGATTTCTTCCTATTTCATCAATTTTTTAAAACTGAGTAAATCTGTATCACTTGTCAAATGTGGGAGGCTTTCAGTCATTATTTCTTTCATAGTATTTTTTCATCTATACCATCTTCTCTTTAGGGTGGAAGTGGTGAATACAAAAGTCTCTCTACTGACACCAAAGGCTGAGGAATAGCCAGGCTGTTACTTACTAGTGACCAGCAACTAGGTGGTATGAAAGCTCTGGCTCCCTGCCTGGCATTCAGACACCACTGGGTAGAGGTGCTGGCTATTTCACTAGCTCATTATGGGGTGGAGTCTACTTTCCCATTGGCTTTTACTAGAGTCCCAGAGGAAGAGGTTTCTGTAGTGTTTGACTAAACTGAAATAGTTAATATTTGTGAGTTTTCTGTCTTGCTGGGCTACTCCTTTTCTGGCTCTTTGACTAGAGAAAACAGACCATGGTTGGTCTGGTGGGAGCTATTTTGTGAGTGGGTCTCTGGCTTTTTTTCTTGCAAGGCAGTAGCAGCACCAGTGAGCTAAATCCTCGGCCCTGTGGCTTTTGTTTTGTTTTGTTTCCAACTTCTTCAAGACTCTAAAGCTGAAGGTGAATAGAAAAAACAAAACTCAACAGATGGTGTCATCTCCAAGCCTGGCAGCCCTAGCTCATATGCCTTCACTCCACTCTTTCATTCTTCTTATTATGTTTCTTTTACATACAAAGATTATTAATTTAGTTGAGTGATTACAAAACAGAAGCATAAAAATTCATACATTAAAAAGTAATTCCTATTTGGTGGTAGTATACAATTCTTTATTACATTAGAAAAGATAAAAATGAAACGATTCACCATGCTTACTGAGGATGACTTTGAACCCTACTTTTCATTTTGTCATCAGTAACAAACCTCACTGTCAATCCACACGTGGTATTAATCACTTAAGTTTTCAAACTGCTGTATGTACATCAATTGACATAGATCCAAAGTTTTAATTTTATTTTTCCATTAATATATCATTATTAAAAACCTGAAAACACACAAGTGCCAAGAAAATAGATATCTATTAATATTTCAGTTATGTTTTATAATTTGTAGTTCAATGTAAAAATTTACATATAATTACTACTAAAATCAATATGTTTCATAACTTTTCTTGTAATAGAGATTGAGGTTTTATCCAGATTATTAGCTACACAAAAATAATACTTAATGGTCATAAAATTTTCCATTAAAAAGATTGGCTTCAATTTACTTAAATATGACCCAATAGTTAGAATTCAGCAGATTTTCCTCTACTTTTTCCTCAACTGAGTAATAATGCCTAGGATAATCCTCTTCTACTTAATTAATCTTTACTTACATTACTAATTCTTTCCTTGGGATACACTACCAGAAGACGAATTAGTGAATATGTTGATAAATCAAAGGCTTTGTTATATGCTGAATTATATCTCTCCAAAATTCATATGTTAAAATCCCTACCTTCAGTATCTAGAAATGTGAATATATTTTGAGACAGTCTTTAAAGAGATAATTAAATTAAGCTCCTAATCCAATATAACTGGCACCTTTTAAGAGAAGCGTATTCGGACACAGGCATACAAAGTGGGAAGATCATAAAAAGACACAGGGAGAAGTTGCCATCTAAAAGCTTCACAGGATATTACCCCTGAAAACTCCTTGATCTCAGCTGCTCAGCCTTCACAACTGTGAAAAATAGACTTTCATTGGTTAAAACATCAGTCAGCAACAGCCCTAACAAACTAAAATCATACTAGTGACTATACACATAAATTATTATCAGATGGATTTCCAAAAAATTTGTGCTAAAATATATATTATGGAGACAAACTATCTCACTGGACTGTTGTCAATTATATTTTTAAAAGATGACACATATTTAACTTATGCAATCATACTATAAATTGATCATTGAAAAACTGATAAATGATAATTTTCACAAAATGATGCTATCAATAGCAATCATACCAGAGAAATTTTGTTTTTTAAACAGAAATCTGACCATAAATAAGCATGAACATCTATAAGTGAAAGGCTTCAGGGAAGCTATTTCATTTTTATGGATCATGGGTCCCACATCTTTAAAATAAGAGATTTAGACCTGACAGTCTTTGAGAGATAAGTCTGAAAGTTACATGTTTGGCCTCAAGGTTCTTCATTTCTTCCTGTTCCTTATATGGGTTAGCCTATCACTGTGGTTAATGATGACCAAACTGTTGTCTTTTGAGAAACATACACTGGAAAAAACATAGGAGCAAAGGTTACAGAAATGGATCAAGGAAACTGAATTTCAAAATCCCAGTTATCATTAGGCAGCTGTAAGATCTTTTTATGCCATATTTTTTCTATGTTTCCACTGATTTGTGGCATTCAAAACAATTTTCTACATAATAAGAGATTTTTAAAATTTAAAATTAGGTAAAGATACACATATATATGAACACTTACTTTATCTTTCTACTCTTAAAATTAAAGAGTTAGAAAAGGTCCAAAAAGGAAAGAAAAAACCCAAGACAGAATATAGAAAGCACCAACAAAACTAATACTAAATATGCTCATGTTTTTAATGGTTTAATTATTTGGGCCAAGTGAACTAAAGAGAAATTCAGAAAAAAGAAACTTCTCTTCAAATTTAAATAGTGATATACCCCTTACACTGTATGTAATATTGGCTTCAAGGTTGTATCCACACCCATTGTCATGATGTATGCCCCCAAACAATGCCATGTTCCCCAAAAGGCATAGGTGCTCTGTGGTGGGCTTTTGGGAAGGTGACTACATCATGTGGTGCTAACCTCATTAGTGGATTAACCTACAAGAAGATGAGAGTTGCTGGATGTGGAGCTCACAGAGGGGAAGCGATCACTGGGTATATCTTATCCTGGGTCTTTCTCTCTGCTTTCTAAAAGACATAAACTAATCAGTCTTCTAAATGTAATTCCACTATGATGTTTCTTCCTTCCCAGGGGTTAAAATATTGGAGCCCACTAACCATGGACTGCAACATCTGAAACTGTGAATAAAACCTGAATATTTTCTTCTTCAAGTTGAATAATATCAGGGATTTCTTCACAGTGAGGAAGAGCTAACATACTCATTATGGTCATCCAGTCTCAGCTCTGTGATTCACTTTAACAGGCCCAGGTCAGTAAGCATGTAGCAATCAGAAATCTCAGAGAAACTTTGCTTTGCTCCTATAATTCACCTAGTAATATTAGATGTTTTATCTAGAACATCTAGCATTCAAATGTTGCACGAGAGCACTAAGTTTGCAGAGAACAGTGTATCTACATTCTTCAGTTAGACTACATCTATAATCTGAAAACATTGTAATGTTCTGTTATTATAAGGAAACATTGTTATTTAAGGAACACTGTAAAGAAAAATTTTAAGAAAAATGTTGGTATTAAACTATACTGAGGATCTGTGCCTCAGATTTTTTAAAAGATCAAAATCAAGCATACTTTTGAGAATATTCAAATATATTTAAAATATGAAAAAAGTCATATCTTTATTTTATGATTCAATTGTATTTCTAAGAATATGAAAAATTTTGCTTTACAATGTCTTGAATAAGGTAATTTTTCAATGGAAAATGTATATCAGTGGTACTTACAGAGCAGTTCTTATCAAGGTTTCTTTTCCAATGTTTCTTGTCTAATTTCTTGGCCAAAGTAGAACGCAGAATCGCATGAGTTTGCGTGCGAGGGTTTAAAGCCAGGATATTCTGAGGACAATATAAACAACATGTAAGCATATGGAAACATGTTAGCATTTGAAAAATCATAAAGCAAACCTAGTGACCCTTTCAGAGCTTTCAATAACAGCAGTCAGGTGTAGCACAACATGCCATAAGTTTGTCAGCACTGCTCTTGACAGGAAATAATACAACATAAAACTTGTCTATAGGAGGATAATTATGCATGATCTAAATAAATAAGAAAATAATTCAAAATTAGCAGGATGGTGTTTAATAAAACAAAGTGATAACTCCTGTGCTTGGTCAAAAAAGACCTATATAGGAAAATCGTAATACAAAAAAAAAAAAAAAATCCTATAGCACACATAAGAAATACCAATTTACCTTTAGGGAAAAAACAAATAAATAAGAAGAAGCACTAAAACTGTGAACTGAACAAAATAAGACAAGGTTCCTCAAGTAATTACCTTATCCTCTGTTAACATACTTACCCTGGATAAAATATACAGTAATTCCTATTATATTTTTTACTAATTTGTCAGAAGCAACTATTGGCAAAAAGTAAATATTCAAGAAAACTAAACAAACATCAATGGAAACAAATATTTTCACTGGAGTGGAGAAAATGGGGGTGATAAATGCTTCAGTTTGATCTAAATGACATTTTTTCCCCAACATGTTTCAACATTTTTACATGTTCAAAATCAATATAAAATACCTGAAAAAAAAAATCTAGAGAAAAGTAAAAGATTTTAAAAGACACAGATTTTCAGTAGAGAGCTTTCACAAAGAAAAAAAATTTTGTTTCTTCTCAATTAGTGGAGAATGTACAATCAACACCGCAAAATAAAGCAAAGAGACTAAGATTGAGATATAGCTTTTTTTTTTTTTTTTAAGTGTCAGTTAAGGGCTGGGGATTTAGCTCAGTGGTTCTGTATCTGTCTTCCAAGTGCAGGGGCCTGGGTTCGATCCCCAGTAACCACATACCATACCGGGCACAGACTCAAGCCCAGTAGCAATCAGTACCACATACCACAGTGTCAGGCATGGTGACTCACGCCTGTAATCCCAGCACTCGGGAGGCAGAGGTAGGAGGATTGCTGTGATGTGAGTTGGAGGCTGAGCTCAGGGCCAGCCTGAACTACAAAGCGAGACCATCTCAAAAAAAAAAAAAAAAAAAAAGTCAGTTATGTAATGTACCAATAAAGATTAAAAAAAAAAGTTTGCTAAATATCATTCTAGCAAATGTTATTGTAGTCTTGTAAAATAAAGTGCATCTCAAAAGTCTTCCTCTTCCAGGAAATTCCTTGACTTGTCTTTTTGTCCAATATTACTCAAATATCTTTGTCAGGCCAAATCAAAATAAACAATAACAGCTGTTTTATAAAATTTTCTTCCTTTCTAAACCATGAGGGTTCTGAGTTAAAAGAAATAGAGAATTATGTTTTTAGCCTCTGACTCTCTGATATACAATACCAAGTAGGTACTGTACGGTCAAGGCAGGAAAGTAAGTGATTCTAAATTGTGTATTTGGTTTTCAATATCTATTAGTCATAAAACTTGAAATACATCATATAATTCTTTTTGACATTTGGTTTCTCAAATGGGGCAATATCTTGTCCAGAATATTACAGTAAAATATAAATGAAATATGTGATCCAACATGTTTCCTAAAATACAAACACCCTAAAAAGTAAAATGAAATTCAAGGGCTATACATAACACAATTTCTGAATAGTTTATTGATGTAGGGACTGCAAAAGATTTGATAGGCATTCTGAAATGAAATTTCTTAGATTTGACCAACTCCAAGATTGTCTTCAAAATTTGGATTCTACGATATTTTAAAATTCATATATCATGATCATCCTTCCCTCATATGAAAATAAACCCTAGAGGATTGACAGTTATCAAAATTAGAAAATAATGAATAGTTAAAAGAAATTACTATACTACTATGTATTTACTATAAATATTGTTTTCTCCTTCAGTTATTATAATTCCAAAATAAAGTTATCTAATCATTTGTTAAATGATATCTTATAAAATTTTATGTTTATTACATGAAAATAAGAATTTTAAAATCACATAAACAAGTGACTCTCTAAAGTGAATTCTCTAATTATTATTCTTACATAAGATTAAAATGAGAAAAGAGGTACTTCAATTGAGTCTGAATTTGATTTCAAATCCTTTCCAATTCAAATATTTAGGGTTTAAATGCATTTTAACATGTACTGTATAACTTAAAAACAGCTACTATTGTCTCAGTGTTTTGGATGAGCAAATAGTTGAGGGTGGATAAGTGGCCTAAAATCTCACAGTTAATATGCAAAAGGGCTTGAATTACAATTCAGTTATTCTGAGTGTGGAATTAGGATTTAAATATATCCAAAGTTAAAATTGTTTAAATGTGAGTATCAGAGAAATAAAGAAGAAAAAATGTTTTAACCACATGTAGAAATAACATTAAACAGCACCAGGAAAACTCAGTAAAAAATTAATGTCAAACCCTGTCTCAAGCAACCTTTAAAATATAAACACTATATCACTTCCAATGGTGACTTGACAATCTCTGCAGAAACAAACATACCACTCTAAGAAAAATAAACATAAATGATAAAAGTCAGTGAATATAACAATCTTTCACTTCTCTGGACATTGTGCTAAAGGCAAACCAACAAAGGAAGGCACATGTATTGAGAAAAGATCTACTAAAACTCTGAAAGAATACTGAGGGTCTATGACATCTGAAATACTCATCGCTATCTTCCACTTCCCAGTTCAGCCCCAAGAGTCACTCTTCTACAGGAAATCATAACAAAAACCACGCACTTACTTTGGTCCCAGCCTACATGTAAAGTCTATGATGAGCTCAGGGAGGGGTTGACTGCCACCATTTCTTCTGCCTGTTCTCCGCCTGTCTGCAAAGCCCTAAATCCAGGAAATCGCAGCTAAGAGGTCAGCAGCCCCTACTCAAACCATCTCCCACTCATGCTTTAGAGGTTATACACCAGGAGAAGCATAGCAATGATCTCTCTTCTCAAGTCATTCATGGTGCTGGTGATGGGGTGGTCTGCACACCAAGAGCAGCAAAAGAAGAAGAATACAGAGTACTTCCCACACCCCACACCCAGCAAAGGTACAACTCTGTGAGAAGTGGGTCAGTCACTAACCAAGGCTCTGGGGCTATGGCTGAGAAATTTGTATCAGAAGGAAAGGCAGATATATAAAGAGATAATTCTCCCCAAAAGAACTGACTTATTTTAACTCAGATGAGGGGGAAGTTCAAACCTAAGTGTCCTCTTAAGAACAATTAAGATTTTGATGGCAAACAATTAAGAAGCTGGTAGCTTCACAAAAGCAATAAAATAAATCACTAGGGCAGATAGTTCAACGGGATGAACCAGGAAAAACCTAAGGAAAGCCCTCCAGGCATCACAAAAACCTTAAGGATTCACCTTAAAAACTACCCCTACAAAAGAATAAAAATTTAATTGCATCGCATTGTAGAACAATTTACAGCCCAGGGTACTGTGAAAAATAATAGAGCAAGTCTAGTAAAAAACCTGGGTGTGATACCAATACTGAAAGACAATTCAGGGATCTGGGGATAGGACAAGGAAAGTTCTACTAAAATTGTTCTTACAGAATGGCTGTACATGTCCAGGGTGCACTTTGTCATGTTATCAAATGTCCACACTGGAAGAGAAAACTTCTCTAACATTATCCATCCAGTCACAAAAGACATAAACAGGTCACCCATTTCCCAATTGCTACAATAAATTATGTTAAATTCTAACTTTTCCATAAAGACCACAAGGCATTTGCTATGTCTTAGATAGCTGGAGAGTGCCCCCCCCCCAATTTTTATATGTTAGAAGCCAAGTCTTCAGTGGAGTGAAGGTGGCAGGACCATTATGAAGTGAATCCTAGTGAGAAGTTGCAAGACCAGTATTTCCCTAGTTAGGGTTTCCTGTCTCTTGCATGTACTCCCAGCTGATGACATCTGTCCTGATGTGATAATGAACTGGAAGATAGCTTCCTCTGGTAACTAGCAGGCGTAAGAAGCAGAGGTGCAGGCTGCCTTCCCTCTTCCTCTTTGTGGCCCTGAGCTTCTTTAAATAGCACAGGAATGCCTTTGTCTCCAGAAGAGGTATAAGAAAACAAGGCCATGTTAATATGCTGAGATTGTTGTTAACTTTCTGATCAATTAATCTTTACTATTTGCATAGAAAATTAATGTAATAATTCCTTTATCCAATCTCCCCTTTATGGATATTCAATTTGCTTCCAAAATCTAGCAATTGCAAACTGAGCCCTAATAACACAAATGGACATACATCACTGTGGTATGATTCTTTTAATTATTTCATGCATATACCCAGCAGGGAAGAGCAGGGTCAAATGGAACCTCTAATCCTAGCTTCTTAAGGAATCTCCACACTGATCTCCACAGTGGTTGCACCAGTCTACATTCTCACCAACAGTGGAGAAGTGTTCCTTTCTCTCCATAGCCCCACCAGCATTTGTTGTTGGTTGATTTCTTGACAGCAGCCATTCTTTCTGGAATGAGATGGAATCTCACTGTTTTTTCATCTGCATCTCTCCAATGACCAGTGATGTTGAACATATTTTCATATATTTCTTACCTGTCTTTACTTCTTCCTCTGAATGTCTGTTCATTTCATATGCTCATTTTTAAATTAGGTCTTTAAATTGAAGGGACCTGATTTTTTTAAGTTCTTTAAATATTCTAGATAGTAGTCTTTTGAGCAACAGCTGGTAAAATTTTTACCAACTTCTAGGTTCTCTATTGATTCTGCTGGTCATTTTATTGGCTGTGCAGAAGTTTTTAATAAGATGAAATCTCAATTGTTTATTCTTTCTGCTAGTTGCCATACTGCAGAAGTTTTGTTCATAAAGTCTTTTCCTCTGCCACTGTCTCCAATAGTTCTACGCAAACTATTTTTCCAGCAGGGTTAGTATTTCTCTTTCACTACTTTGGTCTCCAATCCATTTTGATTTTAGTTCAGTGCACGGTGAAAGATATGGATCCGGCTTTAATCTTTAGCAGGTTGAAACTCAGTTTTAACAGAATGATTTATTAAAGAGGCTATTTTTCCTCCATTGAAAGTTTTGGGTCCTTTATCAAAGATGAAGTGGCTTAGTATATCTAGCATTGTTTATGTCTTCTAGTCTGTTCCACTGATTTTGAGGTCTGTTTCTTTGCCAGTACCACGTTATTATTATCTCAGTGGCTTTGTAGTATATTTTCAAGTTGGGAATTGTTACACCTCTTGCCATGCCCTTGTTGCCTAGAATTGCTTCCGCTATTCTTGGTCTGTTTTGCTTCCTGATGAATTTTTTGGTATACTTTCTTTAGCTCTGGAAATATGATGTTGGGATTTCAACCAAGATTGCATTGAATCTATATAGTAGTCTTGGCACTACGGACATTTTGACAATATGGGTTCTTCCTACCAAGAGCAAGGAATATCGTTCCATTTTGTGCTATTCTCTTCAGTTTCCTTTTTCAGAGTGCTGTACTTTTCAGAGAAGAGGTCTCTCATTTCCTTTGTTAAATTCATTCCCAGATATTTTATTTTTTTGGCTGCTATTGTGAAAGGATTCTTATCCTACATTTGTCTCTCAATGAGTCTATTATTTGGATATAGAAAGGATTTTTTTTTTTTTTTGAGCATTGACCTGGTATCTAGCTACAAAATTTACTGATTAAGTCTAGCAATCCTTTGAATTTTTAGGATCTTCTATATAGAACATCATGTAATCAACAAATAGTGACAGTTTAACTTCTTTTACTATCTTTATTCCTTTTTATTTCTTTTTCTTGTCTAATTGCTATGGCTAATGTTTCCCCAACTATATTGAACAGGAATGGTGATAGTGGACATCTTTGTCTTGTTCTTGATTTTAGCATGAAAGGTTTCATTTTTTAACCATTTAGTATGATGCTGGATGGTGGTTTCTTGTAAATAGCTTTTATTAGGTTGTGAAAAAGCCTATCTATCTAATTTTGTTAGGATTTTGATCATGAATGGGTGTTGGATTTTGCCAAATGTTTTTTCTGCATCTATTGAGATAGTCATTTGGTTTCTGTCCTAGAGTCTGTTAATGCAGTGTATTATGCTTTTTGATTCATGTATGTTGAACCATCTTTGCATCCCTGATACGAATCCAACTTGGTAAAGGTGTATAATCTTCTTGGTGATTCTCGGTTTTGTTTGCCAGTAACTTATTGAAGCTTTTTCCATCTATATTCATTAGAGAGATTGGCCTTTATCTCTCTTTCTTGGTTCGATCTTCCTCTGCTTTTGAAATGAAGGCAACAGTCTACAGCCATACCACCCTGAATGCGCCCGATCTGGTCTGAAATGAAGGCAATATTTGCTTTGAAGAATTAATTTGGCATTTTTGTGTCCCTAGATTTTTTTTTTTATAAAATGGTGTATTACTCAGCCATACGGAAGGATAATTTGAGTCATTTATACTCAAATGCATGTACCTTAATGACATAATATTAAGGGAAATAAATAAGACATAGATGTATAAATGTCATATCACTTCTCTAATATGAGGTCCAGAATGTACAATAGATATTATGTAGGGGAAAATAAAGAAGGAAAAGAAAAAATTTGATAGTAAAAAAAGAGAAACAAAGCTTATGTATACACAGGGGGTTGTGAATGGTAGGGTAGGCAGAGGAAGAAAAAAATGAGAATCAATGTGTGTCAGGTACAACTTTTGATGTTGAGTGTGATTATAATGTGTATGTACAATGTGCCTAAGAAAGAGAAAAAAAGAAATGAAACAAAAAAATATAAGCCACCATGGCTGAAAATATGTCTATTCTTTTTGACACAGAATAAACCATTATATTAAATATCCAAGAAGCTCAATACATGCTAAAAGGATGAATGCAAATAAATTACACAAAGAACAACAGTAAAATGTTTGAAGTCAGTAGAGAGGCTCTTAAAAGCATCAAAAGTAAAGTAGTCCCCATGTTCAAATAAACTAATTTGTGTAATAGTTGATTTTGATCAAGAATAATGAAGAGTAGTAAGAGGATACACACAAATGACTGAAAGAAAAGCACTGTGCATCTGAATCCAGTACGCAATTATATTCTTTCAAAATTAAAGGCAAAATATAAACATCCTAGAAACACGAAAGATGTAACTATTTTACCTGCAGATATTCTTCAGGAAAAAAATTCCACTTCACATGAAAAAAATAGTGGCCATTAGTAAAATATAGGTAAATATGAAATGTATAAAGTCAGTACTGAGTTAGAATGTTGCTCAGTCGCACAGTGCCTGCCTGGTGAGTTCCACTCCCTAGAGTGGGTGGGAGTGCAAAATGTGTACCAAATTGAACTGAATGAAACACAAGCTCCAACTATGCACTGGGCATAGGATACAGATTCAATGACACAAACAAAATAAAAGGATTGAAAAATATTTATTAAGTAGATAGCAATTTTATGAAAGTTTAAGTACTCAGATTAATAGCAGATCAGACTTTTAGGAAAAAAAGAATATGTACAGATAAAGGAATATTGTATAATGACAAAGGTTCATCTACAAGATGCTGTTTCAACTCTAAACAAATAACATGTCTAACAACAGAGCAAAAAATATGAAACAAAAACTAACAAAACTGAAGGGGAAACAGATATTTGTGCAGTGAAAGATGAAGACTTCAGTATTTTACTTCAAGTAATGAACAGAAAAACTAATCAGAAGAATAAGAAGGAAATAAATGACTTAAATAACATGAAAAATCATTAAGACCTAATAGACATCCTTAGAATACTTTACAATAGTTGAACAGAATACATTTTTTCAAGTCTGCATGAAACACTTTGTAGGACAAACTTTATTTATGTTAGGTATTAAAAAAAAAAAAAAAGCCACAGAGAACCTGAAATCATGCACAGTAGTTCTCAATCACAAGTATTGAAATGGAATTAGATACAGAAACAGAAATTTTAGTACTGCATGATGTAAACGAACACTGCAGGTCTGATAAAACATAACAAAAATAGTACATACTGTACAGTTTCATTTACATAAAATGTCCAGAACAAGCAAGTGTATGGAGACTAAGAGTAAATTGTGATTATCTAGGGCTAGGAGAATGAGAGAAAAATAAAAGCAAAAGGATATGTGATGTTCTCTCAGAGCAAAACTTGGAGACAAAAGTGTATGAACACATCTGAAGACCCCTTAAATTCTATACTTTATATCAGTGAGTTTTTTGATATGGAAATTGTTCTTCAATGAAGCTATTACCAGAAAAGATCACTAAATGTTATGTTCCATAGATTTACCTGAACACTTACTAATTTAAATAAATGTCACTGGAATTTACTTTATAAACTCATTAAAAATGTGATGAGACTATGTGTAGTAATGCTTATATATGACAGTCATGACACTTGTTCACTCAATCAGGCTAGACATCTATGTGTACTGAACAAATATATAATAGAGCTATAAATTTAAATAGTTATACTCACAAGGATATAACGCAAAAGCAAGGCTCAACAAGACCCAAGTGATCTCATTTTAAAAGGGAAATCAAAGACAATTTCTCATTATAAAAAAGTTTTGTTGCTTGTTCATCAGACTTGAATCATAACTAATCTCATACAAAAATTCAAATTAATACATACAATGAAAACTTTTTTTAAAAGTATACTGTCCAATATTTAAAGCAAACAAATTTGTTAACCTGTAAAAAACATGCTTCCATTTTTTTTACTGTTTACTTCCGCAATCCATACTGTGATAAATGATTATGTTTATTTGCGTTGGCACAGTAATGTAACTTTTAAGAATACACATTCCAAATGTAATTTATTGGCTCCTTATCACAGTAACTTTTCTTTCACATAGCATAAGCAGAAAGCATAACATAACATGAAATATTGGGTTAACCTTTTGCAAAAAGGCAGTGAGCAGAATTCAATGGATCTTGAATAAAAATAAATTGGATTGTGGAAAATGGTTACAAAGATTTGACTTAATATCCCAAATGAAAAGTGATATAAAATAAAAATACAGGACACGAGTGGTTGAGAGCTGTTGAAAACAATTTTCCAAGGCAAGACTTTTTAAAACATAAAGTCAATATCATCGATAACTTAACAGCTGGCAGAATAATACAAGAGTTCTAAATTACACTCTTCCTAAGAAATTACCAAAGCCAAATCCTAACAGGGTCACAAGGTTCCCTCTCTAGATAAATTGAGCACTTTAAAAGGGCTACTAACCCTTTCCGATATAGGGCTACTACATACAGAAGATTTTTCTCTCATCAAAGAATGTGGCCTTTGGGAATCTCAACCACTTTCAGTACTACAAAATGGGTGTGTGTGTGTGTGTGTGTGTGTGTGTGTGTGTGTGTGTGTGTGTGAGATTCTGAGGCATTAAGACAGAATTTGAGAAGGAATTAACTACATTAATATTATTCATCTTAAGAAGTGGTATAATATAATTAGAAGCCAAGTATTTGTGAAATCAAGTGCATTATTTATCATCACTGATTTGTAAACACTACTGGGAAGCTTGTGTACCATATACATTATACTTCTGTTTGGGAGAATTTTTCTGCATTACCAGAAAGAGCACAGGCATTAGCCTATGATAACTATAATCACATGTCCTCACTTCACACATAAAAGCTCTAAATATTACTTCCACAGTAGTGAAGCTTGGTATTGAGAAATTGAAATGAATTGCTGGAAGACACTTGACCAACATGTTCTCCTTCCAAAAATGTATCTTTATTTTATATCATAACATTAAACAAATTTAATGCACTATTAAGCTTCCTTCAGTGCTTGCAGTTGAAGATAAATAAACGTTTCCTATGCAATACTAGTTATTCATATAATTCAGAGCTATTAAAATGATAATATCTATGGATAGTTCAAGTTGACAAGATGAAGTTGATTAATTATTTCTTATTCAAATTGTGTTTAGATGTTGTCTTTGATGGTATATCCTGAATGCTCTACAGATCATCTCCTACTTTGCCTGCTTCAAAATTTTTAAAAGATCTGCTTTTCCCATTTTTTTCACAATTAAAAAGAAGTATGTTGACTTCCACATAATAACAATGTGGTATTGTCCTCATTTTTTCAATAAATATTTTAAGCCAACAGAAAAATAGAAATGCCTACACATGAATGCTTTTGATCAGTATCTGTTGCTTCCTTTCCACATCAATCCCTCAGATGTTGTTCGCAGGATAAATGAAATTTCAGTTCCTACTTGCTTAACATTTTCTTACGTATAAGCATCGACTTCAGCCAACTGTCTCTCTCTTTCCTATGTCAACCATTCTTCAGAGCACAGGGTGAGTTTAAACATCATATTGGAAATGTTTAAGGTAGTCTTGGATCTTGTATAAGCTCAGACCAGATTTAGCCAGTGTCCTGCTTAGTTAGGAACAGAAGAGAAGAGCGAGCCATTTTACTACACATTCCAGGTCCTTAATGGGATATAAGAGCAACTTTATAATTTGAAAACCATAGCAATCTGTCCTGGTCACGAAGTCATGTTTGCATGATCATTGTTTTGAACAAACTTCCACTTTATCTCCAGGCACAAGCTTTTTTTCTCTTAGGTTAAACTATTTTTTCCAATAATGGTAGAAAGTTGAAATTATTTTCCTTTTAAAAATTTTCTCTGAAATTAAAATTATTTGTGAAGGAAGGAATGTCTTGATTGTTCTAAATATTAACCTTTCATTTTATTACATATTCACTAAACAATAGTATTTGAGGTTAAATCTGGGCTTTTATCTTAGCTCTTTTACTTTTGCGGGTCATTTAAATTTGCAACCTTTACTTCACATCAAAATGGTTACCAATAGGAATATATATCCTACATTATGTTTTTGAGGACTAAATAAGGTAATGTATAAAACTACCTATAACTGTACACAGAGTAAATTCTTGCTATTGCTATTTTACAAAACAGAATTAGTAGTTACACACATAAACACTCACACACACATACACATATGAATGTCAACTCAATATAAAAATAGCAATGAGTTTTTAAACTGTAGGAACACAGAAAACAGTAAATGCAACAGGTAAAAAGGTAAGTAAAATAACAAAGTAAGAAAGTCAAAGGTAATATCTCAATGAAGCCAAATCATTAATTGAGTCATGGGTCCTTCACATTATCATTGATCTCTTCCCTGAAATTTCAAACGTGGACTACCTGAAGTTACCAATATATTTTTCATAATATACGGTATTGAAGAGTCATGAAATTCAAATATAGTTTTTAACATGCATTACATGCATATATCAATGTAGATAACATTTTATAAATATATATGACTGTATATAACACGTGGCGCTTTGAGCCCAAAATGTTTCAGTGAAATTACATTACATTTTGTTCCCAGCAAAGACAGGTTCAGTTGAAACGTGATGAACAAATAAAGCTTAAAACAAGTCATCACCTGGAAATGAATGAACCCACTCAGAATTCTAGTCATGCAACCAGGAAAATCTGATTCATATCTATGGAACAGATAGTTAACATAAACAAAACAGTTTACACATTTTAAAATATCACATCTATCATATCATTCTCCAGTTTAAGCGGTGGAGGCCTGCCATACGAACCTCTATTCTGGCTTTGCAAAGCTCCATCACGACTCTTTCTAATTTCTAAAATACACACAAGCAGGCACCTATTCTCTCATTTTAAATCAAAGTCTTTTTATTTTCTTTCACAAAAGACTGAGAATTCAAACAAATCTTACTTATGGACCTAACATTAAGTATACAATTAATATAGAACAGACAGCAACTGATTGTCATTTAGATATTATGTTAGTCTGTTTAGACTATTACACCAGATTACCAGAAATTGGTGGCATACACTGCTAACAACACACATATGTTTCTCATAACTATGGAGGCTAAGAAATCCAAGCTGAAGGAGTTAAATACTTTGGTTACTGGTAAAGGCCCTCTTCCTGGTTTCCAAATAGACACATCTTCACAAGAAAGGAAGCAGGGAGTGCTTCTTCTTAAAAGGCCACAACTCACATTTTAAATGTCCCCATATTCACAATCTAAATTATCCCTAACTATCCCCCACTGATTTCATTTCCAAACATCATAAATTGGGAATAAGCTGTAACATATGAATTTTGAGAGGACACAAAGAGTAAGTAAAAGACATAGGAAGGATTCTAACCATGGAATTATGTAAATGTTGTTACTACTGGGATTTAACTTAAAAGATAGCTTTGAGTATGCAAATGGTACCTTATGATTCTACAGTTTTACTTTAATTAGATTAAATTTCAGGATGCCTAAAAGAGATGTTATAAGACATTGTTCTAATGTAAGAAAATGAAATAAATACAATATTTTTAAAGAATTTAACACCTTAATTATGCATCTTTTTATTGATTTTTTTCTTCCTTTATTCTCAGATAATTGCATGTAATAACAATAACATATTGCTCATATTTGTCATTAGTGATTAAAAATAAAATGATATGCAAACACTTAAAAAGAGATGACAAAACTTTTTAAACGATGAGAGCCAATACTACAGCAATTTCATTTGAAAATTTCACTACTTTAATTTAGATTTGTTAATACAATGTTGTAAAATACGCACTATATCTGTGAATTAAACCTAATGTTTTGAAAAAGTAAAACCATGATAGTCCATACTAGAAGAATGTTTCCTGTTTACAAGTGTTGAATGTATCTATGAATCCATACAGAACCAACTTAAAATTCTGAAAATGGAGAATACAAATTATTAATTAGAAAAAAATTCAACAGTTCAGTGAGTGTTCAAAGTCTATATCCTAGAATTCATATATTTTGTCACTTAAAACTTAGCCACTTTACATCAAAACTTTACAGAAAGTTGTGTGCTCATAAATAAAATGATCCTGAAAGTCTTTTTAAGTAATAAGAAAATTATTACAACTTTGTTATTAACTTCTCTGTGTCAAAGGCAATCATTTTTAAAAAGGTGACTCACAAGACAAAGGGTCGTTTTAATTAACAGAAGTTAAGAGTCTACCAGCACGCGAAAATTATACAAGATAACAAAGAGGAATGCTAGCAAACATGACTTACAGTGAAAGACGGGAAGCAGATTCCACACTCAATTCAGTTTAAAAAGTTAATTCAGGAAGTATGATTTTTAGATTAATACATATTAATAAATCATAAGATGACTAATTACACTCCAACTATATAGTTATACAACTACAAGGAAACACAGGATAGTAAATGGTTTATATTGGAAATAATGAGAATGATAAAAGGTGACTTTTCATTCGTGTGCTTTATTAATTGAAATGTTATCACAAGCAATTTATTTTATTAGGAAGGGTAAGAAAGAAGCAACAAGCCACTAAACTAGAGAAATGGATCTTTTAAAATAGCTTATCCTCATGCTGATATAATTATATACTCTATGATTTTCATGAATTACTCATTCCTGCTGATTTGTCTTCATATCCAAATGTCATCTGCTTCACTATTCCTAACACCGTGGCACTAAGACCCCTTCTTCTATTTACTGTTTTTACTTTGCAGTTTATTTAGGACCATGGATTTAGCTCAGTGGCCTTATGTCTGCTTCATAAGAATGAGCTACTATGTTCAATTCTGGAAAAAGGAAGAAAGAGAGAAACAAAGAAAGAAAGAGAGAGAGAGAAAGAAAGAAAGAAAGAAAGAAAGAAAGAAAGAAAGAAAGAAAGAAAGAAAGAAAGAAAGAAAGAAAGAAAGAAAGAAAACAATTATTATACAGCAAAAATGAAAGATTCTTGGACTTCTACTGCTTGTCTCACCATTCATCTTCACTAGAAAAGACTGCCTTTGGCATTAAAGTTTACCTTTTTGCCTCTGAGCTCTTTTTGTATATTCCAATGCCTTCATCCATATATAGATGAATATTTTTGCTCTCATCTATAATAATCTACCTCACTGAATGCCAAATAACTGACCTGCATGCTCCACAACATTAATCTCTTTATATAAAAAAACACATTGCCTTTTTTCTTGAAAAACTTCTAATTCCTCTTGGCTTTTGCCAACAATATCACCATTTCTCTCATAAGTCAGAAATCATATTGTAATCAATCTATAACCACGGCTGTCCTTTGTTTCTTAAACACACAAAGTGCCAGTCCATGTCAATAACATCAGGCCTGATCTCCCAACACTTTTTCCAACCTAAGGCAGGTCCTTTCTTCAGTGTTCCTGGATCACAAAATGTTGGCACTCCTCTAATTTAACTATTCACATCAAGCCTGTGCTTTCTCCTATTCTTAAATAAGCATTCTTTGTAAATTTCACATGTACCTGCATGCATGCATGTGCGAACACACACATAGTTCAAATGACCACTCTACAAAATACTAATAAAAAACACCATCTGGTAGCTGATTCTAGCATCCTTGTACCATTCCAGTCCAGCAACATATAATCTATTTTGTTATTAAATCTATGTGCAATTTAATAAGTGAGATCCCAGTTGTTATTATTTATACTAGTTCCCATGCCACTAAGGTCTTGTTCATAAAGACTTTCCCTATACCAATGTCTATAAGAGTCCTGCCTACTCCATCTTAAAGCAGATTTACTGTTTCTGTTCTAATATTTAGCTATTTAATCCACTTCAATTTGTTTGTGTATGGTGAAAGATGTAAGTCTGGTTTTAATCTTTGGCAGGCTGAAACCCAATTTTACCAGCATCATTTACTAAAGAGGCTATCTTTCCTCCATTGAGGGTGTTTGGCTCTTTTATCAAAGATGAGGTGGTTTAAGCCCAGCAGGGTGGCTCAAGCCTGTAATCCCAGCACTCAGGAGGCAGAAGGAGAAGGACTGCCATAAATTTAAGGCTAGCTTGGGCTACATAGTGAGTTCAGAGTCAGCCTGAACTACAAAGCAAGACCCTATCTCAAAAAATTAAAAAAAAAAAAAAAAAAAAAAGATGAGGTGGCTTAGTATGCTTGGAGTTGTGACTGTATTTTCTAATTAATTCCACCAGTCCTCGGGTCTGTTTCTTTGTCAGTACCATGCTTTTTTATCATAGTAACCTTGTAGTACAGTTTCAAGTTGGGCATTGTGATACCAACTGCCGTGTTTGTGTTGCCTATAATTGCTTTTGCTATTCTAGGTCTCTTGTGATTCCAGATGAATACTTTGGATTATTTTCTCTAGTTCTGTGAAATATACAGTTGGAATTTCAATCAGAATTTCACATTGAGAATATGGCCATTTATCACCAACAGAGTGAAAAGACAACCTACAGTTTTGGGAAAAAATTACCAGCTGTAATTTTTTGAGATTCCTCAAAAAACAAGAATTAGATGTCCCATTTGATCCTGCTATTTCCCTGCTAGGTATACACAAGAAAGAATTAAAAGCATCATATCACAATGACATATGTGAACCCATATTCACAGCAGCAGCACAGTTTGTAATAGCTGACTCTTGGAAACAGCCAAAATGGTCATCAATAAGAGGCTATACAAAGACGTCGGTTTTTAAAAATAGAATGGAATATTACTTGACCATAAAGAATGATAAATTAGAGACATTTATAGCTAAATGGATGTACCTTGAGACTATATTCATAAGTGAAATAAATAGAATACATATGTAAATATTGTATCATTTCTCTAGTGTGAGAAACTGAAGATGTAAATGAGGACCAGAACGGATGATTGGTATTGTGAAAAGAAAATGATCATAGGGAAAAGGTAAATGGGTGGGGGCAGAAAAAGCAAAGAAAGGAAAGAAAAAATTTGATGGTAAAAAGAAAAAATGCAAATAATGCTCACATAAATGAAGGATTAGAATTTGAAGGGAGGATAGGAGACTAGAAAAAAGTAAGAATTAAGATATATCATGTATAGGTAAAAATTCTTATTGATGAACATGATCAGAATGTATTCCTAAAATGTACCTATAAATGCAATGTATTAAAAAAATAATCTATGTGCAAGACTATTTCTATACTTTGCTTATATCATTTCCTATGTATAGAATATAGCTATTTTATGTTAGTCTAACTGCTTTCTTCAAATTTTAACAACTTCAAATTAAGAATGAGCTCTCTTTGTGCATTAAACTGTACCAATGAACATCTACAGACAATCTTTCCATTGTCACTCATTTCTCACATACAGTATATCAACTATGGTAATTATTAGCATATATGCACTGTGCTGTCAAAGTGATCTATAAAACTCTTAAAATTAATTTTTATACATGCTCCTATTTTCAAAAACAACTACAACACTTCATTAGAGAGAATATGCCAAGAAAAATTTGTTAATGAGAAAAATTGTTTACTAAAACAGTCAAAAATAGTTTAACAAACTTCCAGGGAAGAAAAAAACAAAAGTATTCCTGGTGGCAAAACAAATAGAATTTGTTTTTCTATTTAGTGATCTTTCTATTTCAGAGGGCAAAAGGAACACCAGTAACTACTTGTCAGCACTTAAACAGATTTTTAAGCCATCTAATTATTAACTACTCCATAAGGGGAGGTCAATATTTGGTTCACTTCCCTTCAAAGGTTTACTCTCACAACTCACATGCTGAAGCAAAACACTTTGAACTGAACTTTGTAGCCCTGTGTAACATAACATAAGGAACAAGTTCCAACAGGAAATCAAAGGAATTGTTTCGTAAAAGTTCTAGGGGCAAAATTTTGGAATCCACTGCACAGAGTAGTCACCTCCAACATTCACATGTCATGGTTCCCTCCAACAAAGCAGCTGACGTCCTGAGACAAATGCCACACCACAAAAAAATAAAGTGGTTTCAAGCATTTTCACAAAATAATGAATAGCCTCTACTTAAATTGAAAAGGTAATTCTTAGAAAGCTTAGATTTGAAAGATGTGTATTTCATAAAACTTTTTGGTGTGCCGTTTAAAATAAAAGACTCATATCCTCATAAGTGAAAAAAATAGGTCACAGATAGGTAAATATCACATTTTTTCTCTGGTATAAAAAACTAAAGATGTAAATGAGTTCTAGAATTGTGTGCTATATATTGTGAAGTAGAAAATACTCAAAGTGAAATAAGGTGAAGGGGGAAAAATAATGAGATTATAACAAAAAAGAAAGGAAACAAATTTTATGTATATGGGGGGGCGGTAGGCTGGGTAGGGCTACGGGAAAAAATGAGAATTAAGTTGTGTCTTATACTGGTACAAATACCCATTGTGGAGTGCAATTATGATGTGTATATGTAATGTACCAATAAAGATTTCAGTTTAAAAAAATGAATTAAAAAAATAAAAGACTAATTTAAGAGATCTTTAAGAGAAAGAATGATTCATGATAGCTGGCACAATATTTGGCAGATGAACACAAATTAATTTATAGTCTATTTATAGTGAAAAACATACAATCTAGACATAGAAACTTTTTTTTTTAGGTTTTTTGAGACAGGGTCTTGCTTTGTAGTTCAGGTTGGCCCTGAGCTCAGCCTCCAACTCACATCACAGCAATCCTCCTGCCTCTGCCTCCCGAATGCTGGGATTACAGGCGTGAGCCACCACGCCCGGCAGTGTGGTATGTATGTCGTACTAATTGTTGCTGGGCGTGAGTCTCCACGCCCAGTATGATATGTGGTTACTGGGGATCGAACCCAGGTCCTTGCACTTACTTGCAAGACAGGCACCGGAACCACTGAGCTAACTCCCCGGCCCAGAGATAGAAACTATTGAAATCATGTTTTAAAAGACATTTATAGATACAGAGAAAAACTAGATATTATAGAAAGTTTTTAAAAGAAGAAATCAAATTTACATCTACACTAAAATGTTCAATTACAAACATATAACTTAGTATATTAAATAGCTATTTTTAAATAAGATAAAATTCCTAAAAATACAGATAATTTAAATCGCTTCTATTCTCTTAGGAAAGAGTGTGATTTCATCATTTTCTCCCAGCTCTAAGGGAAAAGTAGCAGTATGAGGTCAAGTGCAGGGTCATTTTTTAGGTGTTTTCTTCAGATAAGTCTTGCTGAGTCACTAAGTTGCTGACGTAGGACTCAAACTTTCAGTCCTCCTGCCTCAACCTTCCAGACTGCCAGTCATTTACTTTACTCAAGCTTTTTGCTTGAATAACCTTAAAAAGTCTCCATTTAAAAAATACTACTACTTAGTGGAAAAATGCACTAGGAGGTCACATTGAGATATCCAAATTTTTAAAATAAAAGTTTAATAATTCTACTGTAAGGACACAAATATCTGAAAATAAATTTAAGCTTAAAACAAGACAAAAATAATACATATTTGCATACATTAACTGACAAGAAAATATGAAACTGTTGTATAAATAGGAAAAGGACATTAACAGCTCACAGAAAAAGTATACATCATTCTAATGTAAGAGAAAAGCAATGAAAATGTTCAGTCACTCACTGAGTCTTCATATTGAAAATCAGTTCCTGCTCCTATCACTACTAGAAAAGAACCTGAGAAGTTTCAGTGACCACACTGCTCAATACTCTGTTTGTTCTTTTTACACCAGAAATTTTATTTTTCCCCCATATATAGTGTGCTTAATCTTTCTCCTGTAAGTAAACTATTTTTTTGTAAAATTTTTATTGAGATATAATTAACTCCTCATATAATTCCTCTATTATAAGGTATAATTCAGTGATTTTTATTATAGTTAAACAGCAGTTCAACTATCAACATATTGAATTATAGAAATTTCATCATCAGTCCTTTCCATTTTCCCTAAGCCTGTATCTTTTAGCAACCACTAGTTTATTTTCTGACTCAATGGATTTTGTCTCTTCTGTGTTAGATTCACCACCCTACAAAGAGTCCCTAAACTGTGCCAGATTCAAAATAGCTTCCTTCCTCACACGTGGCAGAGAGCAACCCATCATCAAAATAGGATGGCAGCTTTTACTTCCATTAAGGCCTTGCAACTGGTGCTCCTATATCAGCTTGTTTTGCTTTCATTCTGGACATGTCATATAAACAAAATCAAACGTGAGGATTTTGGGGGGGATTGACTCCTTACACTTAGTAAAATGCTTTGTTTCCCCATGCTAACTTCACTTTTATATGTGATACATCTCATGCTATCTTCTTCAAAATATTTAAATGATTTTGTCATAAGATCTAAAGAATATATAAAAATCACATATTCATCACTATAGTTACTATTTTTGCAGTTCTGTATTTCTTGGTATAAATCCATATTTTCACCTGGTATCACTTCCTTCTGCCTGAGAGACATGACAACATTTCACATTTCTTGGAGTCCAGGCTTGCTGCTGACAAATTCTTTTAGTTTTTGTGTCTGTAAAAGTCACTATTTCTCCTTAGTTTTTATATGAGAATTTCAGTCAATAAAGAATTCTGGTTGTGAGCTCCCCCATCCCCAGCATTTATAAACTGTTTTGCTGTCTTCTCACTTGTTCTTTATCCAACAAAAAAATCTGCTGCTGTTCACCTTTGTTCTTTTGGATCCTGTGTGCTCCTGTTTACATATTGACTTGAAGATTTGGTCTTTAGCACAGGTTTGGAGTAATTTGATTATGTTGTGCCTTGCTGAAGCTTTCCTCTTGGATGTCATTGGGCTTATGGACTCACAGATCTCTTCAAACATCTTCACTGGCATCATACCTCTCTATCTCTGTTCTCCTTGGGCTATTCCATTTAACTAAATGGTAGGCTACTAAAAGTTTTCCCGTAACTGTTACTCCTTCCTTCCTTTCTTTTGTCTTTCTCTGTTTCATTTGGAGAGTTAGAACTTCATTTTTTTCTGTAATATCCAATACCTCTAATCCCATCCAGTGCATTTTCCATGTTGGCCCGTGTAGTTGCCATCTCTATATGTTAAACGTGGGTCTGCTGCTGTCATTCAGGACTGCTTAATTTTGTGAACATATAGGCTACAGTTGTAAATGCTTTAGTCTGATTCCCTATTAATTCTAACACCTGTACCAGTTCTTAACTCGTTCTAATTCACTGATAATAGTCCTCCTTGTATGTCATATTTTCTCCTTCATTTGCTGCTTGGTTATTTTTAATAGCCAGAATTTTGAATTTCAAGTTGTTGGGTATATAATGTTTTGGTATTCCTACAAATATCCTTGAGTTTTTCTCTAAAGCACAGTTGTTTATTTGCAAACAATTTGATCTTTTCAGATTTTGGTTTAAAAAATAGTGAAATGGGGGCCGGGGATATAGCTCAGTGGTTCCGGCGCCTGTCTTGCAAGCGCAAAGGCCTGGGTTCGATCCCCCAGTAACCACATACAATATTAGGTGTGGAGGCTCACACCCAGCAGCAACCAGTACATGCCACAGTGCCGAGCGTGGTGGCTCAAGACTGTAATATCAGCACTCGGGAGGCACAGGCAGGAGGAATGCTGTGATGTGAATTGGAGGCTGAGTTCAGGATCAGCCTGAACTACAAAGCGAGATCCTGTCTCAAAAAAAAAAAAAAAAAATTAGTGAAATGGGACTTGCTCAGCATTTGGTCTCTAGCCTGTTATTTCACAATACTGAGGAAGGAAACTTCTCAGTACTTAATGTCCTATGAGTCATGATATTTTCCAAACTGACTAGTAGAAGCAGGCCACATTCTAAGACCAATGAGGCTGCCAACTACCATTCCTCCTAGCTCTGTCACTTTGCTCTTTACCCAACTGTGGTCATTTTCTCACATGCATGTGCTAATGGGGAACTCTCTGCAGATCTCCAGGTTTTTCTAAGTATCTCTCTCTTTGCTACTCTCCTACAAATTCCATCTCCCTAGACTCTCATTTCTGTCACTTCAACTGAAACGGTCCACCAGGGTTTGGGTGGTTAGTCCTTCATAAGCTGCAGTTTATAAACTCCCTCAAGGAGGCACACCTGGCCTCTCACTCATTTTCCGTGTCTCAGAGATCACTGTCTTTTGTTGCCTGACAGTCAGTATTGCCAAAATAATTGTTTCACTTGTTTTGTTTCCTTGCTATTCTGTCAGGTAGAAATGCCTACAGGAAAGAGTTTGCTAGATAAGTCTGAGTGGCTCAAATCCTCCACATTTCCCCAGAAGGTCAATTTTCAGAAGAGGTCCATAGTCCACTCCTGACAACCAAACTGTCAGAAAAAGATGACTTTTATCATTCCTAAAACTTTGAGCCACACTATACCACACTGACCTGATTATACAAATAATGTGATTAGTCATGAATATTTGCTTTTTCTCTGGAGAGATGGATGGAGCTTCAGCAACAGAAGCCAGTCACACAGTACCGCATGCCTGCATCATCCAGGACTTCATATGTGTGGTCATGTGGCATGGCTGGGGAAATTAAGTACCTTCTGCATAATTCTACTGGAAATGGATACCTAGAAGCTTGTGGCCACCTCTTAACCCTGATCTTTTCTTTTTAAAAAAATGAATCTATCCTAAAAAACTGTAAACATGAGTATGAGAACCTTTAACTCCAGAGAGTACTAATAGTGAATAGATGAACCTGGAGCTGGACATGGGCCACCAACACAAATGTAAATTCACTTTTTCTTTTTCTCTCTTGAGTGTTGCAGAAGTAAAGTAAAAAGTATCACATTTTAATGACCATTCCTCCCTACACTACTTAATTTTGTAACATGGCTGAACTAAAAATACAGAGAAGTTTTTGAAGTGGCAAGCAGTCACTTCCCCATTCACTCTTTTACAGGAATCTTATGTGAAGATGTTAATTAGTTACATTTAATTTTGGAATATGGATTTTAAAATGAAAAAAAGTTAACTTACCACAGATACTGTTGAATGAAACATCTGTAACAGAATATAGTATTTGTGTATGGGAAGTGGAAGCAACAAATGTCTGTGGCGGTCTGTAAATCTTCCATCTCAGCATCCATTCTCAGTGATCTAGGAATACTGATAAATCCCTAAATAGCTTTTAGGAAGGCGCAGTTCTCAGCTATTATCTAAATGCCAGTTTTTCTTACTGTTTAAACAAGCTACTTAGTTAAGTGTAACCAAAGTTATATCTGGAAGTATAGGTCTTTCAGGGAGGGGAACACTCTTTTTTCCTTCTTCTTCCCTCCTCTTGGAACTCTAGCCTCTAACTAGGAGGAGATGAGCTTGAGGATATCAGCTTGGAAAGACAGAAACGTAATGACAACAAAAAAGTACAACATATCCTATAGAATATATCTCTGGACTTCTTTTACATTAAGAAGGAATAAATTGCAGTCTTAGTTAAATGAGTTTTATTTTATTTTATTTTTTTTTACATTAGATCTCATAAGTTGGTCTTTCAAGGTACCCAACATGATTATGGCAGTCAGCTAGATATGGGGAGTGCTAAAAGTCAAAATAACAAGGTAAAATATTCAGAATCAGTTTGACTAGGAACTTTTAAAAGTATTTGATATAAAACAAGAAATCACATCAGCATGTTAGTATTTTTCTTGAAATTCATCAAGATGCCAGAAATCCTCAGCTAAACATTACTCAATTCAAAAGCTATGATCCATGGATATGTTCTTGTGTCTGCACAGAAAAAAAAAAAAAAAAAAGATTTATTTTAATTTCCATTGATTGACTACTAGAAGTTTCCTCTTTTTTAGCTGACTTTTTTTTTTTTTTCCTTTTTGAGACAGGATCTCGCTTTGTAGTTCAGGCTGCCCTAGAACTCACTATGTATCCTAGGCTAGTCTCAAACTCACAGCAAGCCTTCCACCTCTGCCTCCCAAATGCTGGGATTACAGGTGTGAGTCACTATGCTCAGCACCGTGGTATGTGGTTACCAGGGATCAAACTCCAGACCTTGTTCTTGCCAGGCCGATGCCAGAACTACTAAGGTAAATCCCTAGCTCTAACTTAATTTTTTTGCAACATACCACAATGTGAATAAAAATTTACCCAAAGTCCCTTTGTATTTTCTGGAGAGCTTCCATAACCATCGCCTGAACATAAATTCTGGGCACACAATCCATACTGCTCAACATCCTAACAGGTTGGAATAGATACCATACTTCTGTTTTCCCTAGACACTTCATGTAAATCACCTTGACTATCAAAATTCTGATTTAGGGCCAGGGATTTAGTTCAGTGGTTCCAGCGCCTGGACCCAGGTTTGATTCCCCGGTAACCACATACAATACTGGGCATGGATACTCAAGCCCAGCAGCAACCAGTACCACGTACCACAGTGCCGGGCGTGGTGGCTCACGCCTGTAATCCCAGCACTCGGGAGGCAGAGGCAGGAGGATTGCTGTGATGTGAGTTTGAGGCTGAGCTCAGGGCCAGCCTGAACTACAAAGTGAGACCCTGTCTCAAAAAAAAAAAAAAAAAAAAAAAAAAAAAAAAAAAATTCTGATTTAATTTCTGGATTTATTCTCATTCTAATATAAAATTTAACTAGAAGACAACAATTTTTTGTTGTTGTCTATGCAATGATCTATAATGTTTTTATTTAAACAATTAGGCACATTTTCTAATATTCCTGCATCACTTTACTATTGTAACATGTGATGGTGAATAAGATTGTACAGTATACCAGGCACTTTTCAACATGATTTTCAAGTTAATCCTCATGACGATCCTACAATGGCACTAAGAAGTTGACTAATTTGTCCAGAAAGTGACAGAGAATGTAACTTCATATTTATCTTCAAATCATCCACTGCCAGTCACTACTCTGTAATGTCTCCACATCAATATTAGTGTCCTGTTTTATTTCTTACACTTGTAAGTCAAGGATTAGTACATAATCATTTTAAATATTGAAATCAGTTAGGCAAGGGGCAGGTAACTATGGAAGCAAGAACTGAAAGAATCCAAACTTTAAAGTCTGTCACCTACTAGCCACAACACCCATCAAAGTTTCTCATATGTGCTGGCTATTTTTTGTTACTTGAAAGAGAAGAGGACACAAATCTCAGAAACAGTGTTACAGATGCTCTAGCAAGACTTCATACAAAATAGTTTGTGAAGAAGCAGAAAAGTAACTGTACTCTCGATGTCAATAGTTTGTGATTATGCAAAGAATAGTAATGACAGAAAGTAAAAACTGGGGCTAGAAAACTGGCTTGGAAAAGTATGTGCAGTTCTTTTGGCACATTAGTTGAATACTCGTGTCATCTTAAAGATGACATGTAGGCTAAAAGAAAAAAAAAAAAAACCTGAAAGTGAAATATAGCTTGTTTCTCATGCCTTTTAATTGTTGAGTTTGAATTAAGTCCAGGCATCTTATCTCAAAAGCTAAGATTTTTCCTTAATTGTGAAAAAATCACAGATGCTCTAGTACCAAAAATACAGTTTACAACTCAGAAATGTCAAGTAACACTACTTCCGTTGTAACAGAAATTCCACGTTTGACATTCACCAACTCAAAAAAATTATACATATTATTAGACCCTCAACACATACTTCAACTGAAATCTACACTGTCTAAAATGTCTGTATGTAGGTTTGCTCCACAAGACTTTGAAATTACTGAACATACTGACTATATCTCTTATATTAGTGCCTCAGTAAGTTGTGTATGGCATAATATAAAGAAGTTTACAATGAACTGAACTATTTCTCCTCAGAATATAAGATCCATAGGGAACACCCTGGAAAGTGAAAAGATAGCCCAAGTTAAAGGCAGAGCCAAAATTAAAATTGTATTTTCTCACTCTATCACATCACTATATTAATACAAAGATATTACCTCAAAGAAGCTCTTCATGTTTTGAATTATCCACTACTAGGATCATCCGTGACCCTACTTCTTCTAGGCACTCAAATATAAATTCAAGAATCAGAAGACATAGGAATTATAAAGATTAGTGAGAAGCATAAGACAGAAATTCAGTATTTCAGTTTTATTAGATAAAACTGTATTTTTATTTCCACAGTAAAGACTTATTCTATATTCAAGAAATATTTCAAAGAAATATTGTATATTCAAAATAATTCCTTAAGCATTAAAATTTGGCCATTGTAATACTCTTCATCTTAAAGATGAGCAAATTATCATCATTAACTAAAATACAAATTTCTTACACTTCAGCTGGCATTTTATAAGTTCATACCGAACATAAATTTGAATTTATTTTGTTGCATTATATGTGCTAATTTCTTATTAGTAGCAGTTGGCATCCTGTTAAGATTTCTTTATTTTATTGCCTATAAAAGAAGCATACTGAATACAACCATTTACTTTTTATGACTTTTTTTAAATGGGGCATACCACTAGGAAACAATTACCTACTCTTCTCCATTTCAAACTAATAACTGTAATAACTTCAGGTGTTTAAGTAAAAGCCTTTCCCATCACTTACAGGCTTGGAACTTCTACAAGTCTTCTTGCTACTTAAATTTTTTGAAGATATACATTTTTTCAAAGGATAATCCAAATCCAGGTTGTAATTCAGTTACTGTGCTTGCACATAGGAAATCTGACTTTGTGCAAGACTTTCTCTTATGAAAATCAGTAAGTTTTTCAATTAATTATGTAACAGGATAAAATGTAAGCAGCATCTGTGCTGTTTACACAAATAAGATTTAAGAAAGTGAAGGTTAGGAAGGCAAAGCATCTTTTATGGGATTTACTATGAAGTGAAAGAAACCCTTAAGTTCCAAAAAACAATTTGGATTTAACAGTACCACAGATAATGCAAAATTCTACATGCCATACATTTGGATTAAAAACAGTAAATTTTAATTTCAATGAAATGTAATTCCTAAAATGTAGGTTACAGAACTAGATGAAGTAACCGATAACGTATTACATACATAGTATTTGTCAAAATTAATAAATTAACATTGCCTATCAATTCCAAAACAGTTTCTGGCATATGCAGAGTCTTTCAGTAAGCAAAACTTCTTAGTCTAACAATGTAATATCTAACATGCACAGAGCCTAGAAAATGGTCTTGGTTACTAACTATATATTAAAACAAAAAATACTCAGTATCAACATTATCTTTTTAAAATTATTCTTCAGAAATCTGTACTTGGTTCTATCTTATCATTCATCTTTTTCACTTTCCACCTCATAATCTAGTCATTTAAAGTACACTGAGAAATCCAGAAATCCAAATATCTGACGTTGTACAATTTAATTTAAACTTTAGGAAGCATTTTTTATTCAAATCTTTATTGGTACATTATATAAACACATCACAGTCACGTTCAACATAGAGAATTTGCACCAGTATATGATATGACATGACTTCTCTTTTTTTCCCATTCCCCCACCCACCCCACAACCCCCAATCCCCTATGCATAGGCTTTTCCTTTTTTATATCCATCACATTAATTTTCCACTTTACTTACCTCTACACCCCATTTCCTTTTAAATATTTCTATTTCACAGTATCTACTGTTTATACTAGAACTCATTTATATCTTCATTTTCTCATACCAGAGAAAAGATATGATATTTGCACACCTGTGACCTAGTTATTTTACTTATGGGGATGTCCTGAAGGTACATTCATTTGACTATGAATGATTCAATCTTATCATTTTATAGTACAGTACTATTCCATTCTATAAAAGAACCACATCTTCTTTATCCAGTCTCCAGCTGATGGACATTTTGGTTGTTTCCAAGATCTAGAGATCACAAACTGAGCTGCTATAAGCATGGGTGCGCATATGTTGCTCCGCTATGAATCTTTCACTTCTTTTGTGTATATACCTACCAGAGGAATAGCAGGGTCAAATGGGGACTCTAAACCAAGTTTTTTGAGGAATCTCCAAACTGATCTCCACGGTGGTTGTGAGTCTACACTCCCACCAACAGTGAAGAAGGTATTCAAAGACACTGTAGACTGTGAATTGTACCAGAGAAATGTGCATAGCCAAAGCAATTTCATTTCTCCAGGGAAGTTGGCTCAAAGGATAGAATTTATCAAACCCCATGTAAGTTTTTTATGAAATCAGTGTATTAGAATTGACATAATAATAATTACATCGTTTCTGGATTTATTTCATTTGCAAAGTAACTGATAACTAGAAGAATCATTGTGTTTTCAACACTACAGTAGAAATTATAATTACTCAATATACACTTCTACGTATTTGCCATCATAGCATAATTAATTCAAAATTGTACATGACTAAAGACACAGAAGGGGCACGGGTTAGGCTAATATTAATTAATCTTAGATTACACCCTTGTAATTACATTTTTTACTCAAATACGAACTGGCTGTCTTGACAGTGACATCATTATTGTTATAAAATTGAATGTAAAAGAAAAATGCCCTTTTTTCGGAGGATCCCAGTGAATCAAAGTGTCGTAACACATGTCACAATGCATACAGACTTTAAAGAGAAGGAAAAAAACATCAAATTTAAAAGGCAATTCCATGCCATGCAAAAGCTTTTTAAATCTGACATGATCTCATGTGTAGATTCTTGGTATTATTTCTTGTGCCAGTGAGCTTCTGTTCACAAAGTCCTTGCCTGTCTCTGTATCTTCAAGAGTTTTACCTATTTTATAATTCACTAGATTAAGAGTTTCTGTTTTACTATATTTTGGATTTGTTTGTTTGTTTATGGCAGAGTCTCATTACGTAGCTCAGGCTAGCTTTGAACTCACTACATAGCCCAAGCTGGTCTGAAACTTACCACTTCTGCCTCAGCCTCCCAAGTGCTGGGATTACAGATAGGTATCACCACACCTGGTAGTTTTAATACTGAGATTTTTGATCTATTTTGATTTTAGTTTAGTCCATGATGATATAAGGATCTAAACTCAATCTTCAACATGTGGATAAACTTAAAGCATTTATAGGTGAAAGTCAGAAACACAAACTCAAATATCTAATGGTTTCTCTTATATGAGAAAGACATACACAGTGTGTATATTATGTAGATACATACACATATATATAATGGAGAGAGAGAGAGAGAGAGAGAGAGAGAGAGAGAGAGAGAGAAAATGTGTACAGACAAGCAAGAAATAGGGAAAAGTTCAATTACTTCCCTAAATCACATATTGTATTGTTTCAAAATATTTCAATTATACCACTCATTATTATTTTAGCTCACTGTATTTATTTTTGTCAAACTTATTTTCCACTGATGTCTTGTACACTAAATAAGTAGTTTACAGAAAATGATACCACATGTATTATTATTCTCATTATTTTGTTATGAAATTTAGGGTTTTTTCATAATTTTGTTTTAAAAATCCAGCTCTGCAATTCATTTTACTTGTTTCTTTTTCCTAATCTCTCCAACAAATATTCTGCCCTATCAAAGGTCAAAGCAGGGAGACAAAGGGCAAAGCTGGCCAATCACCTGACATGAGGTTGAGAAGTGATTGATGGTATTTCATCAACTTCCTCCACTGCAACTATCTGGACTGGATGAGAAACCATTCATACTCTGCTTCATTTACACATATGAAGGGCTCCTTGAAGAACTGAATATTAAACATTCTAGTGAGAAATTCTGTGAATGCATACAATCAGAAAAAAATGAAGTAACTTTGAAGGACTTCTCATTTATATATTCATTCTGATTCCTAATTTTCACATCATGTATTTTAATGTGTGAATCAACAGTCAAGTAAAAATTGAGCTCATATTCATAGCAGTTCACTACTGACTTTAATCAAACTACTTAACATTTCTGTCTTTAGTTTTACTACTTCTGACACAAACAAACCTTAATACCAGGGGCACGCTGTTAGAGAGGGCACTGAAGGAAAACATGCCTCAAGTGTACGGATCCAAAACCAACTCTGTAAATTTCAGCTCTGACAGATCCTACTCTTGCCCTGCCTCACACTTGATCCGTCTCAGCCAGGACTGCCCTCTTCCACTTATATCCAGAAAAGAATGACCTACTTCATTTTGAGGCAACTGAATAACTGGACATTAAAGTGAAAGTGAAGATTAAAAAGAACTTACATGAACTCATTATAATTTATTAAGTATAATCAAAATAACCCTGTGAAACTAAATTAATCAAGATCAAAATGTGAATGTATAACATACTTTTTTTTGCCTGATCTCCTATTCTGTATCATGTATTTAAGAGAGTCTATTTATCTTCATAGCCTGACTCCACACAGTACTTAATATAATGATTAGGATATAGCAAGAACTTAGTAATTACTTTAAAAATGGGACAAAAGTTTAATATATTTTGTTGGTAGTTTATGCATTATAAACATACATTCAAGTTGAATAACATTTATCCAAAACATTTGGGAGGAGACGCACTTCAGATTTCAGAGTTATCCAAATTTTTATGTAGATTTCACAAGTAAGCATCTTTAATCAAAAGAAATACAAAATCCAAAATACTCCAAAATCTCTCACAGATTCCTGTGGTTTTTCAGTTTCCAGTTCAAATGTCAACTCCACCAGAAGAACCTCGGTAACCACAGTAAAAGAGGAGGCCCAACTAGTCATTTGGCATCATGTTATTCTAGTTCATTCTATGAAAACTCTTGATATTTACCAAACTTACTGTACATTTAAATTTTTCTACTGCTTGCTATTTGTCTGTGGTAATACATTTTTGGTACATAGTAAGAAATATTTTTAAATGAACAAAAAAAGTGACAGTAAATACCTGTGCTTTTAAATATTTTTAAAGAAATAAAAAGTTCAATGGAGTCAAAGCAGTGACACCTACTATTTTAATATCAGTAATTGCTACATATTTAACTTAAAAATGATAAATATACAGTACTTTATTCAATTGTACAATTATATGATACAATTAGTATATACCATCCCTATGTCACATATGAGGAAACTAAAACTTCAAAAAGGTTATTTGCCAAGGTGAGAACTATCAAGTTTCAGATCGAGATTATGAACACCAGTAAGCACCCTAATTCCAGAAACTACACCATTAACCACTACTGTGTGCTGTCATTATACTCTAAGCAGAACAAAAAATAATGATCTTTTAGTTTCCATCAACTGATGTAACAGATCAAATCTACTGGTTTGTCGTTATTCCCAAATTTATCTAAGTTTAGCTTTTATTCATTTTATTTTTCCAAGAAAGCATGAATTGTTTTTCATTTTATCATTCAGTATTATTTAATATTCTTAAAATTTGTGGTATTTCCACTTTACTTATTTGTATTTTGTAGTTTTGTTTTCTTTTACTCACATTAAAATTCTATAGAAACAGTTTTTAAAACTATTTAAGAGGCCGGGGAGTTAGCTCAGTGGTTCCAGCGCCTGTCTTGGAAGCGCAAGGACCTGGTTCGATCCCCAGTAACCACATACCATACTGGACATGGAGACTCACGCTCAGCAGCAACCAGTACCACATACCACAGTGCCAGGCATGGTGGCTCACACCTGTAATCTCAGCACTCGGGAGGTAGAGGCAAGAGGATTGCTGTGATGTGAGTTTGAGGCTGAGCTCATAGCCAGCCTGAACTACAAAGCGAGACCCTGTCTCAAAAAACAAACCAAAAAAAAACCCCTAAAACTATTCAAGAATTTGGAAACAATGTTGAAACACAGCAACATTCAAAAAACAAAAATTAATCCAAGAATATGAGTTTTTCATGTAATTATTTAAAAAATAAAAATAGCAGTTAACAATGGAAAGAGTATCATTTTAGATATATTTGTACATTGCTAGAATCCATATACATTGGTTACACCATCTATACAACTTGAAAATAACTTTAAATATTTAATACATGCTTGTGTGTCTTTGATACAATCTCTTTGTATGCAACTATAATGATGTGATTTTTTAAACAAGTACAAAGAATATTTTAAACTTTTATTTATAATGTCTAGACTCAGTGTGGGTATAAAATAATAGGCAGTATTTTTATTGAGTCAAACAAAAATATTCTCTGCAAATGTTTTTATTTATTGCAAAATAGCCATTTAAGCATATTACTGTTTTGAGTTCAGGTTGCAAATAAACTTAGCTTTTAAATACAGCATGAATACAAAATGATTTTGATTAATATCCCCAAGGCAGAAGAATGATTTGCTTTATTAAATTTCTTTCTATAGAAAATATATTAAGTGAAAATTAGTTATACTCAGGATCTTTTTTTGAGAACTAAAAGAAAAAAGAAACAAATTTAAAGCTGTACAGACGTGCTGTGTGAGCACAAACATCCACATGGCCACTCATATCACTGATGTAAAGATAGCTTAAGGCTAAAAAAAATCATTTGAGAATCTGATCTGCCAGAATGTACTAGTCCTGAGGAAGGAAAAGAGAGGCTAATACAGAACAAAATTTTCAACCAATGGTGATAGGAAGGGTAGCTGCAATTAGTGTATATTTATCCATTAGAGACAATAATCTGGCACCTTATTTTATTCTTGTTTTCCAGGATAGAAAAAGTAAGAAAGGACACGAAGGTATGATCTAGAAAGAAGCATTAAGTCAGCCCTGAGTGCAAACTACATTAAGTCATGTTATTTAATAGTACAAATTCTCAATGTTGAATGTGATCACGACATATACATATGCATATACATATGAATATACATATATATATATCAATGAAGTCAATATTTTTTTAAAAAACTACATCACATGGATGTCAAAGAAAACTATCCAGATGCCTAAGCGTTTTGTAGTTTATAATCAGGGGTAGGACAATGAAGAAATGAGTAAATTGTTCTATTTCCACTTTTTTCTTTACTGTCTTTGTATCCATAAATGAATCCTTTATTTTTATAAAAGTCTCTAAATAAGTTTAATTCAGTTGAGGCATGTAGCTCTGGACAGAAATGAAATGTACTACATAGCACTGAAGCTAATACTCTGCACTGTACTAACACTATATTTTAAATAAAACAAAAACCTATCAAAGCATTATTCAAAATAAGTAATTACCAGACAAAGTAAATCACTGATAACTGTCTGGTTTGAATAAATGTATTTATACCTCTATCTATGTAGGATTTTATTTTATTAATTAAAGCTATTAGAAAAGTTAATAATGTGGAGTTGCTCTATTAAGACAGAAAAGCAAATATGAAATTGCATATAATTAAAAGTAGTAGAATGCCCTTTATTTATTTTTTTATTTTTTTTAATTATCTTTATTGGTACATTAAATATACACATCATGATTGCACTCCATAATGGGGATTTGTACCAGTATAAGACACAACTTAATTCTCATTTTTTCCCATAGCCCCACCCACCCTACCACCCCCCCATATATATAAAATTTGTTTCCTTACTTTTTTGTTACAATTTTTATTTTTGAATTATGGATGATTTCAGATTTTTTATCCCCATATCTGAAATAAGGGTGATGCCCAGGTCACCAATGGTACAAACCATCAGAGAAAGGTAACAAATTCTGTAATGATGTCAGATCCTCATCTCATATGCTTTTGTTTCCACTGAAGATCACCAAGGGGATCAGAAAGCAGAAACCAGATAACTGGTTCTCTCTGCTTTTCTTGAATCGCTAATGTTAATTTCAAAATGACATTATCCAAGAAACACAAAATACAAATTTATTAATTTCACATCAAATTTACAAGAACTCCAGAGATATACTCTAGGATTCTATTTCTGTTTGTGTTCAAATGGGTTTTAGATTTAGCTCATTTATTTAATCAAAAAATGAAAACGAGCGTCAAGAATTTAGCTCAGTGATTCTGGGGCCTGCCTTACAAACACAAGGTCCAGAGTTCAATCCCCAGTAACCACATACAACAATGCTGGGTGTGGAGTCTCACGCCCACCAGCAATCAGTACCACATACCACAATGTTGGGCATGGTGGCTCATTCCTATAATCCCAGCATTCAGGAGGGAAAAGCAGGAGGATTGCTGTGAATTTAAGGTTCACCTGGGCTACCTAGTGAGTTCTGGGCCAGACTGAACCACAAAATGAGACCTTGTCTAAAAAAACAAAAGAAAAGAAAACAAGGGAGGCAAGAACAAAAAAAGATAAATTTCAGGTAAACAAGTACATGAAATTCATACAGTTTGTACAAATGGTTCTAAATCCAACTTAGCACTTAAGTGGAATAGCTATGGCAAGACTACCTCCGCATTATCTTGATATAATAAAAAACAGAGCACATTTCCAAATAATCATCATTACCGTATTTTATTCCAAACCTTTCTTAAAAGACCGATAGTAGATTCACTGAAGCATCAGTAAATTCTTTACTACGGTTGATTGATTTCCACAAAGTCTCAGAGCAAAGCATTTAAAGTACACAAGCATCATACATTTTAAAACTGATTTGTGCCATGAAATATGAAAATGTGCTAAAAGAAAAGGGAAAAAGGGTAGGGGTAAGTAAAGAAGAGAAAGAAAAAATATATAGTAAAAAAAGTAAACAAAGCTTATGTATACTGGGGGGAAAGGGGATTGTAGGGAGGGCAGGAGAATGAGAAAAAATGAGAATCAAGATGTGTGATGTACGGGTACAATCCCTTAACGTTGAATATGATTGTAATGTATACATAAAATTTATTAATAAAATCAATTTTAAAAAGAACATAACCATCACCAACAGTCACCTGTCTTAGGATATTACTTCTAATTAACAAAGAGCAACTACAGTATTTATTTTTTCTTCTATTGGTAAATATTTTAATGTGACCCTTTCATTATACACATTAACATTTTTAAAGTCTTAACATGCATACTACTATTGCTATATTATAACATCAAACAAAGAAGTTCGCAAAGACTGGGATCTACTGTATTAGATGAGTGAATCCTCTACAATAGAATGAGTGGGAAATGATGCAATAACTTTTTCCAGGAAAAGAAAAAGTGGTGGGGAAAAGAGGGTGAGATAAGCAGAGATCAGAAGGGAATCAAGTATGGGGGAGGGGAATAGAAGCTAGAGCTCCATCCATGATCTTCGTCTGTATAAATCAGGCCTGAAGTTGACACATAATTCTGTGTGGGTCCCCTGAGAAGTGGCCCTCAGGGCTTAATTATTGATGAAGAGATTTTTCTTCAAAGTGGCCCAGTCAAGAGTGCCTCAAGGGGACAATCATAAGCACTCATAATATCAATTTCCAAGCACCTGGGAGGTAAAGACGAAGATTGTCTCTTTAATTATTATGATCGAGGTAGAGGATAGCAAAAATGCTATTATACAAGCAAGCTGAAATTCTCACAGAAAAATAACTATTACACCTCATATAAAAAGTTTAATATCTGAGTCATTTACCCTTTCTTGGTATAAAACTAGCTGACCTCTAACTCCTTCTATCCCAGGAGTTAAAAAGATTATTCATAAACAAATGTAATATGTTCTGCTGTACCTAAGAATTTAGGGGAAATTCACTTCCTTGAAGCTCAGATGTTTACTTAGAAAGAGATAAGTTTCCTACTATTTTCCTTCAAAAACATACAAGAACTTAATTATGTAGGGGTTTTTTCAGAAAAGGAAAATATCATATCCCATTAAAATTTCAATGGGAATCTGAAAAAACTAATTTTTCCCCCAACCTTCACATAGTCTGACAGATGCTCAGCAACACTACAGAATCAATCTACATGTATGCCACAATGAAAAAGTAGGGAATGGAGATCAGTGCCAGATTTAAATCTCACTCTAGTATTTAATAAATACTTATATCTATGTATTAACAAATCGAATGCCACAGACTTCCTTTGTATTCCTTGATGATTACACCAGCTGACTGACAATACAAAGGTATGTACTAAAAATATCTTTAACTCAGGTACATTAATATGTGCCTGTAATTCCAGCTATTTAGTAGGCTAAGGCAGGGGAATGGCAAGTTCAAGGCCAGCTTAGGCAACAGAGCACCTTATCCCAACATATTAAGAAAAACAGAAATAAAACAAAATTGACTTTTAAATTTTATCTAAACTGGAAATTCTTCCATCCCACCTAATACTGAAAAATGGAAATTAGTAACTTTAACAATATGTATTTTTAGTATTTATTCATCTATAATGCGTTTTCTTCATAGTTCTTTTAAATTCACTAGTTTTATCCTAATTCACAGGTTCTAAAAACTATTGGTAGGTTTCAAATATTGCTAGTTAATTATTAGATTGATTCTAGTCGATTGACATTTATGCAACACACATGATATAGCTGGTAAAATTAAAATGAGTAGTGCCTTTTAAAAAGTCTATGCCTTATGTAAGAGATGTTATTAGGGCCACTATATATATATATAGTGTATATATATATATATATAGTGCATATATATATATATATAGTGTATATATATATAGTGTATATATATAGTGTGTATATATACACACATATATATATATATAGTGTGTATATATACACATTATATATATATACACAAAGCAGATTAAATATAGTTTGAAAAACTGTAAATGACAGGCCAGGAAAAATTTTGACAAAAATTGCACAAATAAACATATAACAGAGTAAAGATTTGAACTCAGGTCTATTATGACACTTTCTTTTTTTGAGACAGGGTCTCACTTTATAATTCAGGTTGGCCCTGAGCTCACTATGTAGCCCAGGCAAGCCTCGAACTCACAGCAATCCCTCTGCTTCCCAAGTGCTGGGATTACAGGCATGAGCCACCACAATCAGCATTGTGGTATGTGGTACTGATTGGTGGGTATGAGTCATCATGCCCAACCTTGTTTTACGTGACTACCAGCGATCAAACTAGGGACCTTGCACTTGCAAGGCAGACGCTGGAGCCACTAAGCTAACGGCCCTATGACACAATTTTTTAATATACTAACTATTAAATAAAGCTTGATTGTGTGAAATACAAGATATACAACTTCAAACAGTGTTTATAAAACCAATAAATACATAATTGTATTGAAATCAAAATTTAAAGTTAAACGTCAAGTTAAATGTAGAGGTTTCATACCCACTAGTATAATATTTTGCTTAAGAGCAATGAAAGTAGTTATAATTAGAAAGAAATATATCATCGTTTAAGAATTATCACAGAGGTACACCTGACTCTAGATGATCTATGAACAACCACACTCCTGAAATTTGAAGTCAAACAAGAAAATGTAACCTCTGATTTGATAAGAAGAATTAAGATGAAGTGAAATGCAGAAGATAAATGTATCACATTTTAATTCAATGTCCCGATTATAAATAAATTTACAATCCACAAAGGTCTTATTAAATATTTGAACTAAGGTGGGATATAAATAAAATAATATTTGTCTCTAAAGCTTTAAGGGAAGAAGGTGTGTACTGTATAGTTGTCATTAAACCCACAGAGCTTTATAGGGTGAAGGGGGAAAAATAATGAGATTATAACAAAAAAGTAAGGAAACAAATTTTATGTATATGGGGGGGTGGTAGAGTGGGTAGGACTATGGGGAAAAAATGAGAATTAAGTTGTGTCTTATACTGGTACAAATGCCCATTATGGAGTGCAATCATGATGCATATATGTAATGTACCAATAAAGATAATTTAAAAAAAAAAAACCCACAGAGCTTTGAGGCAGAAAAAAAAATTGCCTAGTCCAACATTTTAGTCCCCTCTTACTAATATAAAACATCTCAAAACATTCTCTTTGCCATTATATTTTATGACAATTTATTAATCCACATTGCTTTTTCATCTTAATGTCACAAATCTTGCAACAGTAATTTTTCATGATCACCTACCTTTACCTTCTTGAAAGGTCTAGTTTTTCAACCCTTTACTGTTGACTGTTTATACTGAGTTAGATAAAATGCTATATTCAAATAGTTAAAGAATGACTGCTTGAAGATCATTTAATTATCACAACACTGTGACTCTAGATACTTAGTATCCTTATTAGCTTTCTGCTGCTTAATAGTCAGCGATCAAATAAGGAATTTTACTCAGAATATAAGAAAAAAGGCTACTGAATACACATATAAACTCAATACAGAGAGCGGAAAGAAAAGAAAAGAGGCTAGTGAAATCTACTAGAGGCAATGCATAAACACTATGCTATCATTAATAGTAAACAGACTCAATCTAAATATCTCCCTAGTGACAGTTTTACTATTAGTCATTAACTCAGTTTTTAATTAAATTACTAAAACTAATCCTCTGAATTATTGCAAGAGACGGAGTTTTTAAAAACTTGTACTGGAAAATATATGACCATGTTAAACTACAGAATTGTGCAGTGTCTGATCATACAAAGTGTTAAGAATGGAATCAGTGATTCTTCAAATAAAGATAATCACACACACATTTTTTACTAACCGATAAACACCTTTAAAAGGAGAAATAATTTGAAATAAACTAAGTATGGTCCAAAAAACAATACAAAATTTGGGAAACAATAGCATTCCAAAAAGTAAAACCATTTTTAAAAAACTAAAAATCTAAAGTTTAGATTTAAGGTTAAGACTGGATTTCCAGAGACGTGGAGTGGCCAATCAGTAAAAGAGAAAAGAAAAGACTCTTACTTACATGCAGTGAATCATGTTACTGTTTTTAAATAAACACCCTATAACTTCCATAAAGTTAAACTCTTATTCTATTCTTTGGATACATGATCTTCCTCACTACTCAGGGACAAAAACAGTCAAGATTAAGGGATTTCTGAAATATTTTTGCTGTTGCTTTCAATTTATAACCATGTCTTTCTTAATTTCAAATTTTTCTTAAAACTTACTTTGTCCAATGCATTTCCATTATGCTCACATTTTCCAAATTCGGTATTTTTATTTAATTTTCTGAACTAATAAGCATAATAAATTCTCAATTATCTTCTGCAAAGAAGTCGTATGTTCATCATTCAGAAGCAATTTCTACTTGGCTCAATATATTCGGTTATGTGGACAATGAAATAGAATCCTCTTTTTATTTGGGATAAATTTGAACTATGCTTGTAACACCTTAATATCAAGTAGTAGTCAACACTTCTTCTTACGACAATGAGGCCAGTAGAGCCTCACTGCCAAAACTTCTAGATTTCAAATAGTTAAATACTTGCTATGGATGTCTTCTCTTTAACTATGTATTTTTATAGTTTATTCTCAACTATTCTTGTTGGTGTAGGGGATCAAGGTATTGAACAAAAGTAAACTCTAGAAAATCATTTTTACTTGCTTTTAAATGTGAATGTATTGACAATGTATCGGCTAGCAAATCGATTTAAATGAAGAAGTACTGTGAAGCTACTGCTGAGGTCAGGGAAAGTGACCAATGTCCAATACTCACCTTCTTTAAAACTATCCCAGGAGAATTTGTATTCAAAATACACCCTTGACAAAGTTATAATACATCCAAACTGTAAGACCACAAGCAAAACAACTCAAAAGCATACAAATCCTGCTAATGAATTTTAGAGTAGTAATTATTTCACTGGCAGTGACTGTCCTGACAATATTTTTTCTTTATGTATTTTTAATATACTTTTTCCTAATAAGAAGCTATCATCTTGTGACATGTTGCCACATATCCTCATAACCACTGTTTTCATTACTTAACAAATTATGCAAGCATGAATGAGGTAAGGTGCCCAAAGTCACACAGCTAAAAAAGGATGTGGCTAGGCCCTAATTCTAGACAGTTCACTCCCAAGGCCAAGCTCTGAACTACACTAAAATATTTGGGGGAAAAAAGACTTGACTTTTCATGTAATTTCTACAAATATTACACGTACAAGAATTTTTAATTATATACATTAGTACTCTTAACAAGTATTACCAATCAGTAACAAAGGCTATCATGCACTCCAGGATATTTGAAGTCTAGTGATTTGTTTTCCTTCATGTGTCCAAAATTCCAACTAGGATGTGATATTGTATGGTGTCTAGAAGTTAAGAATAAGTAGACATGGCAACTCTGTTTACTTCAATAACTTTTGTCTTTAGAAACTCTCTGGTTGCTTCACTGAAATAAATGATTCTGAAACAATTAAAGCTCTCTGAAACAATTAAATCACAATTAGAATGAATTGTCACCATCATGTTCTGCTCTTTTGCAGTTTATTCTATACTTCATCAGTGTGTTATTACATTTATTTTCCACTTCATTTTCCACTAGATATACCAATAATTTTTAAGATTTCTTGCTTCTCTCCATGTATTTCAAACTAAAGCAATGATCATACTTAGATCAAGCTCTATACAATGGTTTTAATGAATCTGTCCAAGGAAAGGATTTTAATTTGATAGCAAACTGAACTTTCATAATTCATTCTGATTCTTCAACCCAAAAATGAACTTTGGCAAAGCAATACGATTAGCTGACATGTCTAGGTTTGATTGTGTTCCCTCAGGCTTAATGCATTTTTGCTCACTGCATTATATTTTAATGATTAATTTCATGCTCTTTCATGGTATTTTAGCTCATGAATCATAGGTATTACTTTGAAGGAAAAGGAAAGTATTGTGCATGATGAAAGATGTAACTAATTAGAGTGTACTGCACATATGAACAACATAAGAGCTCAGTGAGTTTTCAAGCCACGATTTCACATGATAAGGCACTCTCCAAAAGACTAAGACAAGGAGGAGAGGAGTACAGTAAGCGGCAGGAGTACACTTCTCAAATGTTCTTGGTTAAAACACCATATGAACATTTAATGTTTCACGATATCTTTTTTTTCAGAAGAATGTGGATAAGAACTGATTTCAGTTCAATTCTGAGATATTTTTGCACATCAAATAAGTATATAACACCATTCTGAAATTAAGTCGAATGCCAAAAGTCATCCATACTCTGACACTCTGATCTGAAATCAATATTGCCTCAATTCTGTAACTTTGCTACTGAGCCTGGGGAAGTAGCTCCGTGGTGCCTGGCAAGCTGAAGGTCCTGAGTTGGATCCCCTGGTTCCAAGGGGGTAAAAATAAGATTTAATTGAGAGTCACAAGGACCAAAATAAATATCAAAATCAAATGTAGTATCTTTTACTCTGTACAAACATGAATATTTCATTAAATCAATCATATTGATCAATGCCAAAAAAGTAAACTATTCACAGGAGAAATAACAAGTAAACTAATTACAGAGGTCCACATGATATACTTTGGCTTTTTTATTAAAATAGATTTTTCAAACTGAATTATGGAGTCTGGAAAAACACTACAGCCCTTCTCCTCAGAGAGTACAAAGTCTCTTCGATCAGTAACAAAGGCAACAGGAGCTGCTCTCCAACAGGTGGCTTTGAACTTTTACTGAAACCTGTCAAATAACTGAGAAAGTTTTATTATTGCTCAACACACACACACACACACACACACACACACACACACACACACACACACAGAGGCAAATCCTCTACCAGAGATAAAGTCTTAAAGAAAAATTCCAAACAAAATAAAACTAAAAAGTACTTCGCCTCAGAAGTGCTGACTTTGGGTGTACATATCTCAAATCACTGTTTATAGTTAAAACCTCACCGCATTCACTGAAGTACTGCGAGGAATTTAAAGGAAAGAGCCATGTGATGTCAGAGAGGACCTTATTTAGAGAAGGATGGGTGACATTTTTACAGAAGCGAGGTGTAAGACGGGATCAAAACCTGAGGTGAGAAAAATCCGATTCACTCGTACCCTTCTCAAGGCGCTGCGTTTTGTCTGTTCTCCCCTCCGTTAAATTATTTCATAAACACTGGCGTGGCCGAGACCAGCACGGCGGACACAGCTGCAGACAGCAGCTCTCAGGCCCGGAGGCGGCGGCGCGGGCAGGGTCCGAGACGCCGGGCAGACGGAAGCAAGTTGGGGCGGCGCGGCGGCCGCGGGCGCGGGGTCCCGCACAGTCCGGCCCGGGAAGTGCGGGGCGCGCTCCTCGCGCTCGGCCCGGACGCCCTCGGAGGTCGGCGGTGGGCGCAGCGCCCCCCGCGGCCCCGGCGCCCCGCCCACCCGGCCGGCTGGGCAGGCAAAGTTTCCCGCCTCGCCCACGGCGCGGCCCCGCGACCCTTCCGTCCCGTCCCGAGCCGGCGCGCTGGCCGTACCTCGATGTCCGGCGCGTCCTTGCTCAGCACCGGGGCCATGGCTGTGCCTCTGGCCCGCGTCTCCCACGACGGCCCCTCCCGGGTCCTCAGGCTCCAACCCGACTCCGGAGTGACAACCTCCCGGCGCGGGCGGAGATTCTGAGGAAAGCTAGGGGCTGGCGCGCGGTGGCGGGGGTGGGGGGCTGGTGGGCGGGGCAGAAGGAGGCCACGCCCCGGGGCGGAGCTTCACCCGTGTAGCCCCGGGCAGCTCCGGAGGCTGCGTTTCCTGTGCAGCCTGGAGAGTGTGCCCCCGCTGCACCGCGGCCTTTGCCCTCTGAGGAGCGACGTGCGGGCCGAGCAGGTGGAAGAGGCCCAAGAGAGACTATCTCCGGGATTCAAGGGAAAAGCAGTCGGCACCGAAGCAGCGCGATTGTTTGTTTTATTTTCTCCCGCGCAAACACCGCGAGGAGCAGAAACATTATTATACAGACACCTGGAGCTCCTCAAGGCTAAGGAGAGGTTCTTCCAGCAAGTGGGAGGGCAGGGAGGGCTGGGTGCCAGAGTCTAGTGCACATCCTGGAGAGTGGAGGAGGCCAGCGCCAGCGAAGTGTAAGAGCGAATCAAAGCCGTGGATTCCAGCCCCAGCCGCGGATAGTAAGTGCTGTAGGAGGTACAGGGTGCAGGTTGAGTTCCGCAGGACAATCTATTCCTTGACTGCTTAAAAAGAAAAAAAAAAAAACTAATATTATAAAAATGTGGGACTTTTTGAAGAGTTCTTTATGTTTTGAGCTAATGGTTGCTGCGAAGTGGGGAGTGATTTCATTTAGAGGTAGTTCCAAAGCAGAAAATGTCCTGAAGACGTTTGTCCCCCAAACCTCAGTCCTTTGGTGCTTAAGTTGGATGCATCTTCCTGTTTTCCATTGTGCTTTCTTCTCATATGAAAGAATGTTATGCACCTCGTGCTCTTGGTGGACCATGGTCACCTTAGAGTCAAGTTAGTCCCTGTTAGCATTAGTTCGTGCTTTTGCTCAGCACACATTTAGCGAGCGTTTTCAGTTTGATGACACTGTGTAAGGTTCTCCCGGATACAGTCTCAAAAACACTCATTGGTGTGACTGGAATGGGAGTCAAAGGAAGTGAGAAAAGAAAATATGAGGCCTGACCAACAGCTTAAAGCAGAAATGCGCAGAATTACTGATGTGTGTTTCTTGATTGGCTAGAGAAGGCACCTTTAGATTACCTTCAAGAAGCTGGATTTTACAGGAGGTGGCTCACATTCTCCTTGCATGAAATAACTTTAACGTGTGAAATCAGTGTGTTAAATCGAAATCTTTAAATAGTCATGACTTTTCTTTCCTAACACCCTAATGTGATACTTCTCCAAGCTCCAAGGAGTCAACCCCTCCAAAAGATCTGGATTCTCTATTGCTGCCTTTCGTGGAATCATCCATCATGGTCGCAGTTTCTGGATTCCAGCTCCTTTTACTTCCTCTCTACAAGACCTTGAGATTCCAAGTATCGACTGGCTTAGGTCACACAGTCAGAATGAAATCAGTGCTCTTTCACTCTCTCAAAATACAAATATGCGCTCTGTGTGTGTGTGTGTGTGTGTCTACAAAAGTGTCTTTGCGGTAAGAAAGGCGTGGTTACAGAGACTCAGAACTATCTGATTTTGGAGCGTTGCTTCCTGAAATTTGACGTTTTAACTAGAAATTCATTGACAGATACTGTGACTAAGTGAAGCACTTAGTGGAATACTGTAAATAACACATGCTGAAGAGAAACTAAAGTTCCTGAAAGGAGCTCCTTAGTGCCTTTCACAACCCCCTGGTCCATTCTATTCATTCAGGCACCAAGTGTTCTCAGTCTTTTCCGTTTCCTAACAAGGCTGGGCGCTGAGTGGACAAATCAGACACAGACCTATTTCTGTAGCATGTACTCTGAAGAGATGAAATATATTAGAACAACTCATGTTCCATTGAGTATGCAACCAAATCATGACAGCCCTATAAAAACAGTAGGGTGTCAGGACTAGCACACTGTTGAGGTGGGCCTAGCCATTGGTGGCAGTGGCATTAGGGCCATCCGAGGAGGCATCTCTGACATTGAAAGGCTCGGTGAGAGGGAATAAAGTGGGGGACAGTCTGCAAAAATAACAAACAGGCCTGGAGGAGGAGATTGTCAAGGGATTGGAGCATGGGTCAGGGCAAAAATATTCTTCAGTGGAGGTTGAAGCAGGTTTACCAAGGTCAATAAGGAGTTCACAGTGTCCAAGGTCAATAAAGAGTTCACAGTATTCTTACTGAAAGAAGCCTGAAGGAGTTACACCTATACCACCTGGGAGGGAAGGGGGAAGGGAGATGAACCAATGGATACTTTAAATTTCAACTTGAATTTGAAAGAATTATTTATACATAAAAAATATGCAATGCATGATTATAATAGATATGAATCCTTCTGTAATTTATTCAGTAAGTTTCAGTGGTCCTTTTCCTACTTCCAGTGATATAAATTTGTGTGTTCTTTTAGCTTACACTCTAATGTAAATCTTACCAGTTAGCAATTGATACCTCATTTGTTTTATGGGTGTAACCAACTAAGCTATTCCTAAGACATATATACTGTGTCTCTATATGTGTTTTTTGTGCTTATTGTTCTCCTAAACCACCATAGAGGAATAAGTCCAAAATATGCTGTCTTTCTAAAGATACAATGATAATGAGTGGCAGTCAGTAACAAAATATAAAATCCACATTCTCTTTGCTGAGCCCCAGCCTCCCCAAACAGATTTGTCCTTCTCTAAACTATTTAATGAAGGAATCTAGCCATGTTGCTCACATGCCACACCTATATTCAGTGATCAGCGAATTAATCTAATAATATTTTAAATCCATTGAAATTCCACATTAAGCACAGTTGTACCTGTAAATAATCCAGGCTGTTTAGAGCTTATTGCAAATGCATTCACACCACACTTTTTAGAAGTTGTAAATTATGATGGCATTTGTCAAGCTGTCCCTCCATCTGGAAACACAGTCAAATATTAGGTGTTCCACATTAATTTTTTGTAATCTTTGGTAAGACAGCTCATCTCTCAATGTAATAGTTTACAGTAAGGGAATGAATGTTATTATTTTTACTGTAGTCACAAGTAAAGTTTGTGGATCATCTTTAATTTCACGTCTGAAAATTATTCAATATTTAGAAACAGTATAAATTCAGATTTCCATATTCCTTTATTTTCCCATTGTATTCTAGCATCACAAAACTTCTTTGAACCAACTTTGAAAGATTATGTTTTCCCCAAAGACAGAGACTTCCATTGATCACAAAACAAATTATTTCCTCCATCTGATTTTGTAAGGTCAAGTGGTTGTATCTAAACTAATCAGAAAGGTAGTGAATAAAAAGTTTGGTCCAAATATTTCCACTGTTCCTACTCAAGAAGACCATAGAGTCATACTATGTATTTTTCTTTTAGTAAACTAGGAAAAATTACTCAACTACAAATATGTATGTATTATGTAAATGTCATACAAAGCACAGATAAAATTTACAATGACTTATTACATGCTGTTGTTTCAGGCACAGTGATAGGCTTCAGAAATACTTCAGTGGGTATAAGGGCCTTTTGTTCTAATGAACCTTTAGCTACTTGCTCAATTCCACAAATTAGCACTTAATGATTTTGAATATGTGGTTGGATGAATAGGATTATTCTGACAGCCAAAAATGTATCAACACTGTTTTGTGAATTGAAAATCTCTGTGTAATATAAATTAAATATTAAAAATTAATAATACAGTTCTCCACTTCTCACATTTGGGAAATGCCGTTGAAGCATGATTACCTTAGAACAACATGAAAAATTTGGAGTAAAATGCAGTGTCAGTGCAAGTTACTTTTTTCTATAAAGAATATGTTTCTTATTTTTCCATGTTAATTTAGGCCTTATAAATATTCCTACATTTCTTGAGTAGGAACAGTAGTAACAGTGCTTCATCTAACTTATTGAGAGGAGAGAAATCCCAGGAAGATAATTTCCCAAAAGTTTTCCCTCATATTTTACAGGCTTTTTCTTAGTCTTATTCCTTGTCTTCTCACCTTCAGCAGCATCCATAATTCCAGCAGTCAATATTTAAAGCAGTTTATTTTTTTCCCAGAATGTCAGTTTTAAAATTTTTTATGATAGGTATTGTGAAATAATAAGACAATATTGGAAGTGAAAAAGGGGGGTAAGGGTAGTAAAGCACAGAAAAAATAAAACAAAATTTCAGGTTCATCTGGGTCTGTGATTAGACAAAACCTAACTGCACCTACTCCCACTCTAGCCTGTTTACTGGAGGTACTGATGTCCCCAGCAACTGGTAGTGTTGATGGTTAACTGTGTTCTGCTGAGATCTTTACAAATTGCCTCTAGCTAAAGACAGTCATCCACCAAAAATTCATGCATTTTCACAGTCGTCCACTGATTAGTTGATGTAAACATTATAAAAGTCCTGGCTTTTGCCTCAATTTGAGACATCTTTGTTGGACTATCCTAAGTTCAGAGGTCCCTTAAGGGATCAGCTGGGACTTCAGCGGAGCTCAGCTTCTCCCTTGTCCAGCCTGTCTTACAGCCTCAGCCCTCATCTCACAGTAAATAAGCTTTTGATGTGTAACTTTCTGTTTTAGAGTCAGTCTCCCAGAGAACATAAGCTGCATTATTGCCATCTTATTTTATTTAATGAACTGAATGTACTGCATGTAAAATGTATGAGATTATCCTCATGCTTAGACATAAAACTATCTCCTGTAATACAATCTTTTCATTTGTTTTTGTGTTCAGAGATACTTCTGTATTTCTTCAGTCTCATCACAAGTTACTGAGTGTCTAATACACCATAGGAAGAGCAAAACACACTAGGGCAACCATTTTGAGCAAATTAGAAGTGAACTCAATATTCATACCATTAGTAGATGAATGATGAAGGTGCGTATTTGCCAAGTAATCTTACACAAAATACAGTATTTGCTGTCAATAACAGTATTAAGGAAAATGGAAAGTTGTATAGGAGAGGTACCTGGGAATTCACTGAAGTAGTCTTTGAGATAATAACCTTGTGGCTGATCTGAGGCAATTAAAAGTATTAGAGCAAAGTTTGTAAGCTGTAAAGGCCACTTGCCCAGTGGTACCCTGACAGAAAAGACAAAAGGTCCTAGTGAGATTCAGACAATTAAGAGGAGAGTGGCCGAGGGTAAGGCTACAGAGGTA
>PVIR01002965.1:0-94811 GCA_004026965.1 Petromus typicus | reverse complement strand
GGGGGAAAAACGATGAGATTGTAACAAAAAAGTAAGGAAACAAATTTTATGTATATGGGGTGGGCTGTAGGGTGGGTAGGGCTATGGGAAAAAATGAGAATTAAGTTGTGTCTTATACTGGTACAAATCCCCATTATGGATTGCAATCATGATGCGTTTATGTAATGTACCAATAAAGTTTAAAAAATTAAAAAAAAAAGCAGTGGTTCCAGGACAGTGCTGAGGAACACCTGTCCTGTAGTGAGTATCAGAAGCACAATTTCTCAACAAACAATCTCTGTATTTAAGGAATGTGAGCAAAACTCAGAGGCAAGGCATAGGGCTAAACTCATCTGAGAATTTACACTGAGAAGTGAGAAGATCTTGAAACAGTCCTTGCACAGGGTCTGGGGTAGAGAAAAGTGCTGTTTGTAGTCAGTGTGTAGCCTTTTAGTGTGGTTAGCATTTCCCTATCCTCAGGGACTTAATGGAGAGAAGAAATCCCAGGAATGTATGAAGTGTGCATCAAGATGTTAGAGACTGGGTTCTCTGGTTTTAATATAGTCATGAGTAGTATTTTATGGATTCCTTTTATAGTTGCCAGTTAAAAGGGAGGTGGTGCATACACAGTCATTTGGGGGTAAAAACCCTGGGGCGGATGAACAAATATTCTTTGAATCCTTTTGCAATATTCCTGCTGGATAGAATTTTCTGTCCATAAGAAAGCAGGATTTTGGAAGATGAGGTTATTGGCACCATTCAACTGGGCCTATGAGAAGCAGTCTGCTAGGATGTTCTTGATGGTTATTTATTTGTCTGCCCATCTATGTTCCTCCCAAATGCACCACATACCTCCAGGAACCAAAGCCAAGCACCTACACAGTGTGAGGTCTGCAGCAGCAAGGATTTTCTGTTGCACAATCCTCAGTAGGTAAAATTGTTGACCTTGGAAAGGCTTTCCTAGGCAAATAATTTCATTGCCTCTTATAGGAACTTCCAGAAAGTCAGCTGAAGCCTTTTGTCTTGTTGCTGCTACAATTTTAAACTTTTTCTTCAGGATTCTTACCCACTGTTCATCTGTACTTAAATATCCCCCCTTGACCCACTTCAAAACCTCAGTCAACTGTAGTCTTGCTCTTCACTCTCTGAGACAGTCTCAAAGCCCTGATGAGTGGTCCCCAGCAGTAGTAGACTGATGGGGCTCCCCTTTATCACCAGCTTGTGTTGAGGATGATGTGCCAGAATTTGGGGAAGAGGACCAACCAGAACAAATGGCACAGCCTTTATCTGGGTACTTAAGACAGATTGGAAACATAAAAGTAAGAGAAAAGGAAGATGAACCACAGACTAGGAAAAATATGTTTGCAAAATCCATATCCAGTAAAGGGCTGTATCTGGAAAAAAATATGTAAAGAACTTTAGAAACCTAACAATAAGACATAAAGCAGCACTATTGAGAAAGGGGCAAAATATTTGAACACAAATTTTACTCAAGAAGATTTAGGGATGGAAAATAAGCATAAAAAATCATACTCCTCATCCTATCACTAAGAATTGCAAGCAAAATGAGGCAGTACTAATCTGTACCACTCTAAGAGCCCTGGATACTGGCCTAGGATCAGAGCAGCTAGAACTCAGTTATTGCTGATGGAAATGCAGTGGTGGAACAGCTACTTTGGAAGGTGCCAGACAATTTATTACAAAATCAAACTTGCTGTTACAGACTGGATATTATTCCCCTCAAAATTAATATGTTACCCAGTCCTCCAAGATGGCGGTTTGGAAGACAAGACTTGGGAACTCACAGTGTGGTTCCTTCTGAAGGGGTTCAGTCCCCATTGAATAGAGGCCCCAGAAAGCTTATTTGCTCCTTCTCTCATGTGAGGAATAGCTGAAATAGCTGAGATGACAGCTATTTCTGAGCCAGAAATGAACCCTCACTAGACACCAAACTGAGACTGGTGGCACTTTAACTTTGGATGCCATCTCCAGAACTCTGAGATATAAATTTCTGTTGTTGTGCCCGACAGCCTATGGGTATTCTGTTTATAGTAGCCCAAACAGACCCTACACAATCCAGCAATCATGCTTCTTGTCAAAACCTTTCAGAGGTGTATCACACCAAGGGTGAATCCTCCTGTACGTTGTGGGACTAGAGGATGTATCAACTCTCAACCATGACTGTTAATATAACCTAATTCCTTTGAAGGGTCAATAATGAGGGAAGCTAGTGGTGCTGGTATGGGAACCTGCTGTGCTCAAACTTTCTGCAAGCCAGACGCTACTCACAAATGCTCTAGGTAAAAAAAAAATGAATCCCACGTGGATAGAAGAAGGTGAGATAAATCATTTGAGAGTGGTAGATGCCAAGTTGTATGAAAATAGCCTTTTCACCTGGACCTGGGCCAGAAGAGGAGATGCATGTATGGTCAGGACAGTCCCATAGAGATATGTCACCCTGTGTCAGAGCCCACTGGGGACAGAGCATAGAAGGAGGGCTGTGATGTGGCCAGGGAACATTTGGGACAGTGGATCTGACATCCCTGGAGAAGTGGAAGGTGGGTCCTCATGATAACCTTCCAGCAAACTTGGTGAACCCTTTGAGTATCTTTGGTACTCCATACAGAGCTGGAAGTAGTATGAATTGTGGCAGCACTGATTGACTGGACCAGGCAAGCAGTGGGACCAGTCTTCTCTGTACACATGGGCTTGACTGATGATGGTTCCATCCATCTTGGGTGAAACTACGACCCTCTGACCTTCTGTTTCTCACTCTTGACAGAGTATTCAACAACTAGTGTGAGATGTGCAGCACTCTGAGGTGCAGTAGCTTTTGTGCTAGGTTGTGGTTCCTAACTCTAGGCTACTAGAGAGCTCTCAGCAGACTTCAGGCAGATGATGCCAAGCTAAGATGTTTGGAAGGTCAAGGTGCATTCGGTGCACATTTGACTATTTTCAGCTTGCTCTGGGTCTTCTGGGATACTACTCCATTGTAAGTCAAGCAGTCTCTGTAGTTGGACTTTAAATATCTTCTCTCCGGGCTCACTCAGCCTCCTCTACTGTATCTAAAATGACAACATACACATCTGTTCTGGGCTCCAAATAGGGATACTTGATCTGATAACAGTGTAAAATGTTTGACATTATGGGTTGGCTCTGAAAATCTGGGCTGTGTGTTCTTTCTGCTTGAAAGAGTCAGAGAAGCGTTGCTCTTTACTACGTTTCAGAAACTCAGGTGTTTCATTTTGAGCTTTTGCTAGAAATATTAAGAAAAAAGAGGTTTTTTTTAAAAAGGAAAGAAGAGGTCTAGAATATGTTTCATTTATATAGTGAAAGACTCCTGGACCATATAATAGCTTGACTTTTCAAAGTACACAATAACCCTCTTTATTAGTTTTTAGCAACTTATTAGGTATTTGGGAGGCAGAATTTCCTCTGAATAAGTAGAAGACACTTAGAGAAAAGAAAGCTCCGGAACCGTTCTCGTGACAGCATAATAATAGCTCTGCCCCTGGCCTTCCAGAGCAGAGGGCCATGCAAAGCCCCTGACTTCAAAGCCACTTTGTATTCACAGAAATTTACTGTAATTCCTCACAAAGAGAAGACCTTTGAAAATTACATTTAACATATTGTATCCCTGTAATCCTTCATGTCTTTACCTTCCTATAATTTGTGCTGCAGACATTATCCATTAAAAGCAAAATTTAAAATATAAGATCAAAGTTGATTCAAGTTATGGAAAAAGACGTTTTGGATTGGCTCACATTTCTCTCTCTCTTTCTCTCTCTCTGTCTCTCTCCCTCCCTCTCTCATTATTTCCTTGCTTTTTACAGGATCCCCTCTTCCTCATAATATTTTAGCTCATGCTCGTTCCTCTAGTTGTAGTGTTAGTGAAGAGCTCTGCATTTACAAGCTAAAACTGAAGTGAGTCTTTAACTTTCCTGCATGGTCGCCTACAAGCTTCACAGAGGGCTTCTGAGAAGAGCACGTTTGGCCCTATAGAGCCCATAGTAGCTCCAGCTTTGGAACTTCTCTGGAAGATTTAATTGAGGATAAAACTCTGCTTAAACAAACGGAAAGGCTGAAAACCCATGGTTTTGGTAAAGTACACAGATAACCAGGCAACACACATGTGTGTCTTTGCAAGAAATTTCCTAACTCTGAGGTACAATAGATCTGGACACCACTGTGCTCTCACTATGTGCGATCTGAAACCATGAAGTCATGCACTTCAGAAGACACTGGGCTCTAGCTGTCCACATCCAGGGCCTGAGTATAATTGTGTTAGCCTGTTAGGCAACACTCCTATACAGTCACACCCTCAGAAGTGAGTAGAGACAGCTTCTTCCTCCTGCAGAGACTAAACTGAGAATGTACACAGAACAGAGTGTACTTTTCCCGTCCTTTATTTTCAACAGTTATTGTCCTGCCCCTAGGGCAAGTGTGTGTGCACATGTGTGTGAGTGCTCACGTGCATGTATAAATGTTTTCTTAGATTCCACTTTGAAACACCAGTTTAGGAATTTTGTGGAATGTTGAAGTTTTTGCAAGTGTTGTGTCTGCATGTTTCAGATTTAGCAGTAAAGAAAGTTGAACAATTTTCCATAGAACTTCTCTAGGTTCTGATTTTCTAAAAGTTTCAACACAGAATTTCAGTCACAGAGTCCAATGCAGAGTGGGTGAACTTTTCCACCAAGGCACTGGGGAGGGACTTGAGCACTGGCATATTGTGCGTCTTGCTGGTTTTCTGGCACTTTGTCAGGCTCTCCGGTCTGTTCATCTCAGTTTCTTTTTCTGTAAAGCAGGAATAATAATACCCCTCTGGGGTTATTGGACGGAGAACAAGAGAGCGAACATAAAAGTGATGGTTGCTGAGAGCCGTATGGAGGGAGAGAACTACTGAAATTCCATGGCATTCACTACAGAGCTATGCACACACGTGCTTGTTAAAAAATTGTGTGTGTGTAGAGAGTGTAGGCACATGATGTGAAAGACAAGGTACTCCAAAGTACACGGAGAAGTATTGCTAACTTGTTAGTGTATATTTTGTAAGTTTTGGACTGAAATCACTGGAACAGATAAAATGCAACAAGAGGCTTTCTCTGAGTGTCTTTATCTACCTAAAGACAGATTCTTCAAGGGACCTGTCATCAACACTCCCCTCCATGGCGTTATACCTGGGGAAACTGTACTACAGACCCTCGTACTTCTCCTCTAGTAAGATCCTACTCTAAGAATTGCTACTCTGTCCTTCCCTTTGCTCCCCTCTTTTACTAGGAAGGTAGATAAGCTCTCACTGGTGTCTTGAGTATTCGGTCTTTTTCCTGTGATGATCTCAGGCACATAACATTAAACGTTATTACACCTACGTGCCTTTCTCTTGATAATCTGCCCATTGTCAGTTTACTTTGTAGAACCAGTAAAGAACCTGGGGTAGAGAGGGACATGTGCTAAGGATAATAGTAACGATGACTCTTTCCCATTTGTGTCTTGTTCCAACAGGTCTGGAGAATTCTAGATAAATCTGAGTATTATTCTTTTTAATGGACTCTGTCCTCTGTGGGACAAAGCAGAGAAGTTATACACGAGATCCTACATTAATTCACATACACTGAGTCCCAATGCAATTCCTTCACAGAAACAAGAGCTAAAGGTGCCATCATAAAAAGTGTTTAATTGCTGCTACATCACAGCAAAGCTCACCATTTGCCTCAAGAGGAAATAAAGCTCCCTGGAGTGGAGTAGTTTGTTGCTTACAGTTTGTGGTCAGCCATCTTCCCAGACAAAGGTGAGTGTATGGCAGGATGAGCTACAGCTGAGAGTTTCACTTGGCCAGAGGAAACCCAACCTCCCAGTGTGGGCTGCTCACTTGGCAATTGCAATTAAGTGCCAGAAATATCAAAGGATGACCCCCTATTTGGAACCTTCTGAGATCCTTCGTTTGGTCTTTGTTGTCACTAATAGTGCTTTTGGTAATGGTGAGTGATCTCTGATTCAAAGAAGGGGAAGCGAGACTGTCCTAAGAAGGAGTGGTAGTCTCAGCCAGCTGATACTTTTAGGGCCAATGTCCTAAGCCACAGTCAGCTAGGGGCCCAGAAAGGCCTCATAAATGAAGGATGGTGGTTTCCAGAACATCTGACATTTGGAAAAAGCTTGTAGGACTTTTATAAAAAAAACCTCTCCTATACATTTATTCCCAGGAGGTGGCTCCAAATATAGGTGCTTCTGTAGAGTTAAGTATTTTTTTTTCTGTCTTTATAGATGTCACCAGTGAATTTTAACCACTTCCTTGCCCGGAAAGTTCAAGCAAAAGATCCCGGGAAACTCTAGATGCAGGGGGAGGTGCTAAGTCTCAACCTCACTTGCCTCTGCTTTTAAAGTGTCATTGTTACACTTGGAATAGTTTTGATTTGGATGTCAACAAAGATGAGATGACTATATTTTTTTTAAAAGAAGACCTGTCTTTACTAGTGAAATTCTTTGGATAATTAACAGTTTTCTGCAGGAGTTTCCCTGTTGCTTGTGTAGAATGATTTCACCCGTTTGTCTCTTATGGCTATTTCCTGCAGCCTGTGTCAGGAAGGAACTAAGGAAAAGCAGAAAGACTCTGGATTTCTCTCTGCTCTCCCATGCCACTTAACCCTCCTCAGACATGACTCTTTTCAGAGCTTTTTGAGAAAAGGAAGCAATGCACTGGACACAGACATTCTCAGTGAGGTAGGAAAACTAATCTTGGAGGACATGTAGAAGCCACAGAACTAAGAGACATGGCTTCTAATTCTGGTCTAACTTTAAATAATTTATAATTTTTTGGTTAAAAATAGGAACTTGACTATATTGACAAGTTGTCATGTAATGCATATCATCATTATTTGCATGTTTTTTATTATCTCATTCCCAAAAGGTGGCTACAAAGAGAGCAACATCCTACTTATATCTTGTAGGTTAGAAAAACCAAGATTCAGAAAGAATGTGTAATGTAACATCAGTAGCAAGTGGAAAAATATCAATAAAACTAGAAAGTTGATTCGGATTTTAGAATGAAAATCGAGAGCTTAATGTCCTATCTTGAGGGATCAGGGCCCACTTCTTCCCACTGGGGGGTTGTGGTTTCCAATATGCCATCGTAAGTGGGGGTCTGTCTGTAGCCCCCTGTGAAATGACATAGATGTGGAGAGGCAAAAGGCCTCTGGTGAGTTGAGTCTCCCATGGGACATTTGACAATGGTTGGGGACATTTTTGATTGTCACTAGTGGGGCAGATCTTAACATTACCCAGGGTATAATGGCCAGGAATGTCAGGACACAACTTCTAGTATGCAGGTCGGTTCTCTGTAACAAAGAATTTGTTTTGTCAAGTGTTGAGGTTGAGAAACCTAGTGTAGTTAGCACCAGTTAATTTATGGAATTTGGTGAGTGGACGAGTCCAGGAATCTGAAAAAGGGGGCTTGATGTGGAAGTCTGGCAGTCAGGCAGATGAGCGTCTCTCCATTGGGATGACACACTTCACCTGCCTTACCCCCAGGCTTCTCTCCCCATGGTGTTATGGAGAGCTGGATGCAGACTTGCCTTGGCCAGGAGACTGGAAGCCAGTTGGCTTCAGTGCAGGAAACTACTTAGTCGGAACAAAGCTGCTGAAACAGAGCCTTGGAGCATGGGGGGACAACTGAGTCGGAGCAGAAGATTCCAACTGGCCACCCACCATTTTGGAAGGCCAGGCTGGAGGCTCTTGGGTCCGGGCTGCACTCTGTTCTGTTCCTCGCTTCCGCAGCCTGTGAAAACACTTACAGCTTAGGAATTTTTCCCTTCACAGAGCTGACTGATGAGGCTGGGACCGCCCTGGGCTGGAACATCTCCTGGTCTCTCTGCACGAGGACAGGTCCCCAAACAGCTGTGCTGCTCAGTACACAAGTGGCTCAATGAAACCTCCCTGATTGTAAAGTAATTTTTCTCCCTTCAGGTTGCCTTATTTATATTTATTTTTGTAAGTCTTTCTGAGATTTGAATTTGTTTGCCTCTCATATTGAAGTTTAAGTTTCATGGGAGGAAAGATTATGCTTGTCTTGCATTATTCAATATTGCCGTATTAGAAAATCTTAATCAATATATATATATATATTTTGAGACAGGGTCTTGCTTTGTAGTTCAGACTGGCCCTGAACTCACTACATAGTCCAGACTACCCTCAAACTCTCAACAATCCTCCTGCCTCTGCCTCCCGAGTGTTGGGATTACAAGCATGCGCCACCATGCTCAGCATTGTTGTATGTGGTACCGGGGATCAAACTTGGGGCCTTGTGTTTGCCTTGCAGATGCCAGAACCACTGAGCTAAATCCCCACCCCATTAATCAGTATTTTTAATTTCAAATGAAACAGTGAAAATGTGTGATGTATATGTTGTATTGTTATGTCCACAGTGTAAAAGAGAACGTGCAGTGTGTTTATGTATGGTGTGTGCATTGCAGGTGTATGCATGGCATATGTATGTGTACAAATATGTGTGTGGTGCTGTATTTCTGTGACTGTGTGATGCGTATGTATGGTGTGCTGGTGGTATATGTGTGTCTGTGAAGTGTACGGAAATGTGTGTCCGGGATATGTAACATAAGTGCATGTGGTGCATATGTTAGTTACTTTTTTCTTGTTGCTGAGACATCCAACATTGAAGGGGAAGAGGTTTATCTGGTTTACAGTTCACAGAAGTTTCAGTCCTTAGCCAGCTTGCTCCGAGGCAGGGATGGTAAACAGACACCACAGAGGAAGCAACATGGCTTGCAGAAAGTAGTGAAGGCAACAAGGAGCCTAAACAATGTCTTTCTGTTGTTCTTATATTATTCAGACCACTGGGATAAGGGCAGTGCCAAACCAATCACTCACTTGTAGTGGTATAGTAATGCCACGCCCTTAACCCCATACCACACACCAGATTCACCCACTTCTGACTTCTTGAGGCCCTGGTGGGGGGCATCCAGACTCTATAGCAGTGAGTGTATGTGACAGCACATACTTACAGGACCACAGAGTTTCACAGTCTTGGGTCAAGGCAAAAGTAAGTAAAGTGAGCAGAATCTGGGAAGATCACTTGCTACTTGGACCCTGGTGCTCCTGTAGGGATGGCTGATTTTGGGATCCCAAGTTCTCTGAAATGGCTTCCTGAGAGTGGAGAGAAAGTCCAGGTTCTACAGTCAGCCCAGGGCAAGACTTCTGAAAGCCTGGGCCGGCCTTTTGTTTAATCTACTTTGCTCCCTGGACTAGGCAATATTTGATTTGGAGTTGAACAAAAACTCTACTCTGACCATCTGTTTCAGTAACAAAATAAACAGAAAATATAAATTTAAAAATAATTAGGGAGACAGCACATTGGGCAATCACCCGTTTAGGAAAGACAGAGTGATACAGTGTTATGCTCAAACTATCTCAGTTATTCCTAATTGATCAAAATACCCTGATGTTTATAGCAAATGAGAGAGTGACTCAGAATGAAATGAAGTCAGTGAAATGCCAGAAGTTTTTACATCCAAAACAGAGACATGGCCCATATGTTCAGAAATACTTTTGTCCTTACGAAATGTTTATTTTAAAAAGGGATAGACGGTTCCTCAAAAAAGAGACTGAAATAATACTGATTTGATTCTGATAACAGCATTTTCTCTTTAAGATAATTATCTTTTGTTTATTAATTGCTCTAGCATTGTGTTTGAAGGATCATTCATATAGCAAATGCAATGAATGAATGTAGCACATTCATTTTTATGTGTGAAAATTTCCAGAAGTTGAAATGTCAGCATTTTTCGGTGGTGGCAGCCACCTACTGTTTATAATCGATAAGCCTGATGAAAGATAAACAATGCTATTGTCTCAAAATACACAGAAGATTGTATGTATATACCTTTAAAGACAGATGTAAACCTGTAGTCTTCACTCCATGTACTCCACAGATTTATCCTGGGATGTTGAGCACCAGAACAGCACTGAGGCCTGACTGGCCTCCTCTGAAAGCATGATGGAAGCAGAGTGAATGCTTATTAGGGATACATTAAGATAGCTGAGATTATTTTTTTTATCAGAGATATTGGAAACCAGATGAATCTTGTGTTTTTGATTGCTTGTGCCTGTGTTTGGGTGAGTGAAAGCAAGGCAGGCCAAGGGCTCAGCATTCCTCCGCCTGCTGGAGGTACAAGCCCTCAGGTTCTGCACATGTTGAGCTGAATCCTAGTCTCTGTGATTCATCCTTGTTCACCTCCTGCTCAGGGAGGAGCAAAGTCATGGCTCTGGGTCCTGGTGCCAGGCCAGTGAGGTGAGCTGGCCACAAGTGATGCCCCAGCACGGAGCTGGGACATGGGGTCACCTGCACCGGGACAGGGAAAAGTGTAGGATGTTAGGTTAGTGATGACTCTTTTTAACAATAAATTAGCTTAAGGCTGGGGATTAGTGGAGTAGAAATTTGCTTACCTTATAAGACCTCAAATTGGATCCCCAGTGTAGAGAGGAAAACTCAGTAAGAACACGTTTTAATAGTAAAAAGTATGGGCACACTAAGACAAGGAAAGGCGTTGATGGTGTGGCTTTGTGTGCCCTGAAATAGCAGAGATTTGCGAGAGAGGCAGGGCCCGAGACTTCTGACAAAAAGAGAGCCCTTCCTCCAGTTTTAGGAGATCCACTCCAAGGGGTGTCTTAGCAGTGCTATCCAGATGTGGTGCTTTTGATAGTGATGGAGGCCATCATGAGTAGAGCTTCTGGGGCAGCACGTAACACCAGCACGTTCGTGGGCTATCTTGCTGGGCATGTGCAATATCACTGTTGGTTCATCTCTGTCTCTGAGACTGGGTGATAAAATGATTTCCTGCTTTCTTTCCCGCTCTCACTTTGTCTTGATCTCTTGCTCTCGTGCAAGCTCTGTGCTGCGGACCTCCTAGTGAGAATTACAGGGAGCAAGGAACCCCTATCTCTGGGCAACAGCCAACAAGAGCTGAAGGACAGCCATTGCCACCTGTGTGGGCTCTGCAGCCACCCTCTGCACTGAGCTTTGAGATGACCACAGCCTCAGCAAACAGGTGCATAAAAACTCTGAGTTCACAGACCCAGGTGATGGGTCTGCAGAAACAAGGATGTAATGAACGTAAGCTTTTAGAATATTTGGAGTAATTGGTTAGATCACTCAAATTTAAATCTGGCCTCCTCGCTAACTTGTATCCAGGGGTTACATGGAGACATGTAATGACTAGGAGAGCAGTTGGGAGGGATATGACCTGTAGTCAGAGGACAGAGCTGGCTCAGCCTAATGTGCGACCTGGCTCTCTGAATGCCCTCCCACCTCAGTAAGGCTGCTGCTTCTTCAGGGAGGCTGGGCTGGTCCTGGGCAGGCACATGGAGGAGTGAATGGAGCCACATCTGAGATCATATCTGGCCACTGACGCTTGGTCTCAGGGTGGGGAGGCAATGTGGTTGTGCAAAGGCAGACTGGAGAGTGTGTTTATTTAAAGAACCCCCTGTCCTCAGCCTGTTCACACGTATATCTTGGTCCATACAGTCATGGTTGGCATAGCTGTTCGACAGTGTCTTCTGCAATCCTGGAGTTCCACTCCTCGTGCAAGCTTAGAGTAAGTAGGTTGCAGGGGTCGTTGCTGTTTCTGCATGGCACTGATGAGGGCTTGTGCTGTGAAGCCCTGCCCTGTCCACCACAGTGGGATGCAAACACAGCAGACACAGGGGCTCAGGTTGCTCTTCATCCCCATCTCTCCACTGCTTCATCCTCTGTCAGGCCTGGCTCCACTCTGTGTCCTCCTGAATCCTTGTAGGGGTGGAGGACCTGGACATGGCGCAGCTATCTGAAGGTGTCTGTGTGCATTAGCAGCTTTAGAGAAGATGAACTGTTTTTCTGTTGACAATTTCGGTGAGACAAGGAGGTAGGTGGAAGTCTGAGGGGTTCTCTACCTCGATGTTCATATTTATTTGACTTGAAGTTTTTGTTTCTATGAAAACTTGAGTTTCTGTCTCTAGCCTTCGTGTTCCTGTTTTCTGACCATTATCCTCTCAAATTTCACAGAATGTAGACTAGAAAATATGGAAACAAGGAAAAATGAAGCCAACTACATTGAGAATCCCATCATTAGCAATCTGTGCATTTCCAAGACTTCTGAAATAAATTTTATTTTTCTCCCTGATTATTTCACAAGATATGTAGGACTTGGCTCAGTGTTTATGGTGAAATGGCCTCAAAATTGTTTGAAGTTAACACAACAGGATAATGAATTAGCAAGAAAAAGAACATGATGTAATTTTCCTTTTTTCTTCTTAGTGTCTTTCCCTACTCTCTTTTCCTTTTCTCTCTTCTCACTTCCTTCTTTTCTAACTCCTGGACTGGTGACATTGATGTATTTTTGTTTTGTTTTGTTTTTCCCCAGAGGTGCTGTTCAGAAGGTTCAGGCACATCAGGGTTCCATTATAAGTGGCCAGCTATTCACCATGTGGAAAGATTAAGATGGAATTTATTTTCCTATGTTTTATGCTTGATGTGTTTAAGGTGCATAGGTGCCCCAGGGCTTCAAGGTGAACGCATGAAATGACAACAATTAAATGAGATCCAACTGAAAAAGTAGAAGCTGAAAGAATCCAAACCAGTCTTTGGGATGGAGGCCAACTTGACTCTCCTGTTGGGATGGGAAGCTGGGGACCAGAGCTTTTTCTGTCACTACTGGAGAAAACTGTGCATCCTGCACAAGGTGCCTTATGCTTGGCTTATTCCAACTTCTGCACTGTGCAGATGAAGAAGCTGAGTTTGATCTGGAATGCAGAACACTATAGTGTCAGTTTGAACTTCTTGTCAACCTTCTGTGCTAGTGTTTTGATCAGATTCAGATCACGGCAACAGGACCGATGGGTAATTCTTATAAGACCTAACATTATACAGTGTTTTCTTTCTTTCATCTTAGGTTTTTGGCTTAAGCTCTTATAGCAAAAGTCAGGTTAGCAAGACAAAAATATACATATTTAATAAGAGTTTTATGAGACAGAGAAGCCTTAATAATAAAATGAAGATCCAAGTAAACAAGAAATCCTGGGTCATTCACATGCAGGTTCAATGAGGAGTAGTCAGAGACACCAGAGTGTGTATGCATGAGGGCCTCTGAGCTAATGTCACCAGCCAAGGAGATTTGCAAGGGTTGTGTTTGCGTTCCTCTCTGTGACCTTGTGTCTTCAGAGACAGGACGCTCTTTTCCTCTGTGTACAGGGAGGATGACTCTGACATTAGGATCTTATGACCTGCTCAGAGGTGTGGAAGAGAACCCTCCCTGCCTCAGCTGTGTTCTCAAACTGCAAAGCTCAGTACTTTGGAAAGGCGCATCCTGAACCCCCTGAGAACTATAGAAATTCTCCCCTAGCACGTACTATATTGATCTGCTTTCCTGATACTGGGTCAAAATGCCTTACACAGCTTAATGGCTGAGACGGCTTATTTGGCTCACGGTTTTGGTCCATGTTCAGCTGTTTCCATTGCTGGGGGTTTGAGGTGGAGCAGAACATTCAGGCGGAAGTTTACGGAAACTCAGGAAGCTCACTTCCTGGCACCTGGAAGGCAGAGCACCCAGGAAGACAGCATCGGGAGATTCTCCCTTGTCTCTCCTTCCTCCAATCTTCCATCCACGAGCTCTTAATCTTTTTTTTTTTTTTAACTTTTGTGTATTGAGGTTTTTTTTTTTTTTTTCCAAATCTTTATTGGTACATTAAGTTGACAATGATGGGTAACTGGTGTGAATACTGTTTTAATGTTGGAGAGAAACTGCCGCCAGGTTTGTTTGAATGTCCAGGAGCCTCATTGGTTGCATATGGTTTGTTCTCTCCCAAACTCATGTTGACATTTAAATTGCCATATGATGGAGTTAGGATCTGAGGACTTCAGAAGGCGATGTGGTTGTTAAGAATGAATGAATAGCTCTGCTTGGACTGGGTTGGTTCTCACAGTGAGGAATTCCCAGGGCACTGGATGAGTTACCTCTGGAACAGGTTGCTAGGAGGTTAGGGTATTATGTTTTAGATTCATCTGGAGGAGGTACTTGGACAGAATGGGTGAGTCACTCAGGGTGGGACTTGGCCTTGTGTATTCTTGTCCCCAGTTGTTAGTCTGTCTCTGCTTCCTGGCCACTAGGAGATGAGAGACAGTCCCTTCATGCTGCTCGGCCATGCCATTTCTACCTTGGAGCCAGCTAGCCATGGACTGAATCCACAGAAATGGTGAGCCAAGTCAATCTCTGCTCCTTTAAGTGGTGGTTTCTAGTATTTTGTCCCAGAAACTTGATATCTAATGCAGAGGATGACCCATCTTCCTGTTTTGTCTTCTCACAATACCCTTTCTTCTTTACTTTCCACCATGAATTAAGGCAGTATAAAGATCTCACCCAAAGCAAAATAGATACTTCTGGCATCAGGCTCAATGACTTCCCAGCCTCCAGAATCATGAGTTCCAAAGGAGTTCTCTTATAAATCACTCTAACTCAGTTATTCTGTTATAGCAACAGAAAACAGACAAAGATAAGGGAACTTTGGCTTTGTATCTTTGGTGTCCTACAAAGTTCTTACCTAGTTTCCTAGTCTAGTTTTAGATGAATTTTATCAGTGCATTTCTGTGGAGGGATGTGAAGAGAAACAATTGCTAAGAGATTATTGAATGGAGAGTCAGAATTGATGGCAATGAAGTAATGAGATCTTTGACCCAGGACCAGTGGAGTTTGTGTCTGGACAGGACTCCTGGCACTCTGTCAGAGCTGCTGGGGGAGGTACATCCCCCAAATCAGTGCCAAAGAAGACTTTAGTGTGATTTAGGGACTTCATGCTTGGGCTGTGACTACCGCTCTATGACTGACTAGAAAGTCTTGAGCTATTTCTTTTGCCTGTCTGAGCTTCATTTTCCCATTAGTAACTTTTGGACAAATAATAAGATCTAGTCATGGGGCTGTTATAAAGATGGAGTCAAATAATCGAACTGAAGCATGAGGTGAGAAGCACAGTGTCTGGGGCCTCATGAGTACCAGGAGATGACAATCAGATGGGTGCTTGGTGCATCTCTGTCAGACAGCACTCAGGTGGCCTGGGCAGGGAAAGGCAGGATCCCTTCCTCCTCTCAGTTGGATCAAAACAATCATTTCCCTGCTGTCAGCCCCAAAGCTCGTGTGAGCCACAAGCCCAGGGACTGCACCTGGCCCGAGAACTCGTTCCTGACTCAGGGTTTCCAACATGCCCTCCTCACTTCGGTTAACATAAGAGACTAAGAATTAGAACAAACAGTTTTGTTTTCTCTTTACTACTTTTTGCAAAAGGAAGAGGAACACAAGTACCTCACTTGGAGCAGCTGGCAAGAGAAGCAGGGAGAGAGAGTGGTAGCCCCAGGAACCTATGTGACCCTGGGGGCCTGACCCAGTTCTTACCCACAGCAGCTGACTCTGGATTCAGGACAGTTAATATTTCCTTGCGTGAGACATGTGGAAAATTCATACTGTAAATATAAATTGGGAAGTCAAATGTGAATTAAGACTTTTTAATTTTTAATTGACACATGGCAATTGTACGTGTTTAGGACATTCAGTGTGACATTTCCATTCCTGTATACAATATGTGATGATTATATTAGGCAGATCTGTTACCTCAGATATTTATAATTATTTTATGTTAGGAGCATTCAAAATCCTGTCTATCTGCTGTTTTGAAAAATTCTGTTAATTTTTGCCAACCGCAGTTATTTTACTCTGCCACAGAATATTGGAAGTCATTCCTTCTACCACCTGTACCCTGGCACACCCTAACTAACTATCCTCTCTCTATCTTTCCTAGTTCTGGTAACCTACTATTCTGTTTTCCACTGCTTTGAGATCAACTTAAGTTGATCCTCCACATATAAGTAAGAACATGGAATATTTGTCTTTCTGTGTCTTATTTCACTAACATAATGTTCTCCCTCCAGTTCCACCAGTGTTGTTGCAAATGGTAGTGTTTCATTTTAATGTGGATAATGTTTCATTGTGAGTATTCCATTATCCCTTATCCAACTTCTATATCTCAGATATGGCAAATACTGCTGTAATAAACACACAGGTGCTGATATCTCAGTGACATGCTGATCTTCCTATAAGATACCTGAAGTTTATAGTCCAAGACAAACTCAGTTTCCTATGTCTTTTTCTTCTTCTTTCAAGATGTGCTGGCAAAACTTGGTGGTCTCATCTAAGCTACACAAATTACACAAATGTGAGTCACCATCTAAGGTCTCAGAATTGATCTTCTGCCACTTCCACGTTAGCTTATTGTTGCTTTTTTATATCTCACTACTGGGGTATGCATGGAGCCCTGAGCTTTGCTCCTGTGTCTCACACCCAACTGAGCCTTCTTCAGCACCAAATCCAGCACAGCACTGCTGTGGGAACACAAGGAGTGGCTGAAGAAACAATGGTAATTTTATAACCTACACTCTCACTTTCTGAGTCAGAATCATCCCTGCAACACTGAATGATTTTATTTGTGCTGTTCTTTCTATTTGGCTGAGTGATCACCTAGCTGGGTTGGAGTCTCAGCTGCTGCTTTCAGCGTGGTCCCAGATGTGACTGACCAGTGTCAAACTTCTCCTCTGGGCTTGTCATGATAAGAACTGACATCTGTTCACTGCTAATCAGTTTCTTACAGGTGCAGGGCTACATTTTGTGTATCTTATGGCTGTGGAAAACTGAGGCTCAAAAAGTGACAAGGGAAGACTTGAATTCCCCTTGCATGTTTTGGGTAGAGAAAGAAATAGTTTTTCAAAAGAAATTTTAGAATCACAGAATGCTGTGGTGTGGCTTGCAGGAAAGTGGTGCCCAGGGGCAGAAGGAGCCACCCATCCCTAGAGCTGGACCGTGGTCAACCCTGAGGCCCCCCCTGCTGCTGGGTGACTTGTTAGGACTGTGCTAACCCTTTGAGCACTGTCATGCATGACTCTAACATCCAGGTCTCCTTTCATCTCCCTGTACTTCTCTCATTTATGACAAACGTCTCCAGGGCAGACCTTATAGTAGATGGCAGTGGTGATCTTAATGGATGATTGAAAGAACATGTGCTTTTACAGCTTAGAAAGACTTTCACAAAGATTCATGATGGTCATTGTGCCATGTGGTGTTTACCTACTGTGGGTCCTTCTTGATGCTCACTTCTTTCCCAAGGATAAAAACTGGTTACCCAGTCTCTGCCCTTCTCTCTCTCTCTCTCTCTCTCCTCTCTCTCTCTGTTTCTTTCTCCAACTCATCATTCTCTTCCATGACTGGATGCCATTACCTCTTGGCCATACAAGTCCTCTTTATAAATTTTGGACATAAGACGATCTGGGACCATCTGAGATTGTTTTTAGAACATTTATTTTTAGGTGTTTTCATCCCACATTGTGAGAAATATGACTTCTTTTCTTAAAGTGAGAAAGACAGATCTTCATCAACACCTAAAAAATCAAACAACAACACTTTGTAATGGTTGTAGTTTGTGCCATGTCCCTGCCCCTCCTCTGCCTCCCAGTCTTTGCAGTTAGAGCCTGAGTCTGAACTGATGGAAAGCTAGTTTGAGGGAAGCAGGCATCTACAAGGGGCTAGGATTTGGGGCTTCCTTCCTCATTGTCTCCCATCCAAGTACTAACCAGGCCTGACCCTGCTTAGCTTCCGAGATCAGATGAGATCAGGCACGTTCAGGGTGGTATGGCCTTGGACTTCCTTCTTAAATGTCACCCAGTTACTGGAAGCTCCTGGGGGAGCTCCATTCAATAGAGATGAGGTTCAGTGATTTTTAGACTAGAATTGCATGCAGAGATATGTTTGTCATTTTTTTTCTTAGAAAGTAAGAAAACAAGAAAGAAAAAAATCACACACACACACACACACACACACACACACACACACACACACACCTCAAATCCAGATCAAGTAAAAAAGTAACTCCCTGCCCATAACCATTACATCTTTTATAAAATAAATATAGTTGAATATCAACGTATTTAAAAAGTTTAGTTCTCTACATTTTAAATACACAGATCTTTTAAATAGGATCCTTTAAATCTTTTATATTTTGCATTATGGGTAGATAGCTTCCTACCTTTGGCTCCTCTTAGTTTGAATCTCTAACAAAACAGGGGCTAAAATACACTCTAGGTTAAATACACTTAGGAAAAAATGAAGAAATGCTGGTCAAAACTTCACTGTCTTTTTTGGCTAGTAAATCAAAGGAGTGATTGAAGATTTTTCTTTATATTTCACCTATGCACGTATTCTAAAAATTCTTAAACAATTTAATATGGTGAATCAATAATAAAATGCCATAAAGTATGCTGAATCTTCAACCTAGATGTTTCAGGGGACAAGCAGCTGTAAGGAATATGTATTGGTATATAGACACCAATGTTAAGCTATGCCCTACACAGTAAATGTCCTTTGCACATTTTGTACTTTATAGTAGGTGCTGTTTGGTCACCTGCCACCACAGTGACTCTGAGTCTCTGCCCATGCTTTCCTTACTTCCACTTCTCCTGCCCCAGTTTCTCCCTCCTGACAGCACATTGTCCTTAATCTCATGGCCTTAGTCTCTGCTGCTTGCTGACCTGCCCTCTCACTGGCTGTCTTCAGTTTAAGTTCCCGAGAAAGTGGGCTCGGCTCGGATCTGTTGTGAATTGAGTCCTGTGTGCTCAGAGCCCCTTGGAGGGGCTGTTCTCCAGCCAAGGGTCCTGGGCTTGTCAGCTGTGGTGTGGGTGCACAGGGTGTTGTGTAGGGGATGTTGTACATAAAGGCACCATACAGGTGGGGTTCTGGAGATTTTAAAACCTGAGTATGCTCAAAATCCTGTGTAGAACGTGGTGACACGGTTCACAATGTACTGCACACCTGAAAAGCACTGAGTAGACTTTAGTGTTCTAGCATGTGAAGTACAGTGCATATCACTAAGTTTAATTTAGTCCTTCCACAAGGCATACATATTCCAGAATATCATATTGTGTATCATAAATATATATAATTAAATAAAAATTCAAACACTAAAAATAGGTGATAATATTATCTAGTCATTCCTCTATGAAGGAAATGAGATCTGCTAGTCACAGACAATCTGGTCTCTTGATTGTGGCATTATTCCAAATAGCTAAGAAATGGAAACAACCTGAACGTCCATCGGCTGGAGTGTGGATAAGGAAATCGGGGTTTATTACATAGACACATTTCAGCCATAAAAGGAACTGAATGTTGTCATTAGCACTGTCATGGATGGAACTGCAGATGGTAAGTGGAATACGCCAGGCACAGAAAGACACCGTGTGATATTTCATTCATTGTGGTGTCTAAAAATAGTGATCTCTGAGCATTTAGGGTGGAATGTGGGTCCCAGAGCCCCAGGGACATGCAGGACTTGGATGGCTGGGGAAGGCGATCAATGGGTGCTGAGCTGCAGGCAGGGAGGAGTGAGGGGTTCTGATATGTTATTGCAAAGATGTGACTGCAGGTAACTGATGTGCACCTTGTGTCTCAAAAGCCTAAGAAAGGGTTTGCAATGTTCTTACCATAAATAAATGTTAAATGTTTGAGGAGATACATGGTTAGCCTGATTTAATTACTATGCACTGATTGTATGTGTTGAAACATAACAGGACATTCTACATACAGAAGCAATTTTTATATTTTTTATATAATGTTTAAAAATGTAATTTAATTTTAAAAACTTTTGGGGTGACAGTGTTGAATTTACCTGAGCCCTTACTGTGGGGAAAGCTATTTCCATGTTCCAAAAATGGCTAGGGACAAAAGACTACCTTCATGTGCTCAGAGAAGATCCCCTTTCCTCTCCCTGCACCCCAAACTCTTGGCAGGCTCCCATTGACTTTTTTCTTGTGTGTGTGTGTGTGTGTGTGTGTGTGTGTGTGTGTGTGTGTGTGTATGTGTGCATGTGTGAGCACTACTGGGGATTGAATCTAGGCCCTGAACACTAAATTACATCCCCGGCCTTATTTTACTTTTTATTTTGAAACAAGATCTTGCTAAGTTGCCTTGGTGGAACTCAAACTTTCAGTCTTCCTGCCTCAGCCTCCCAAAGTACTGAGATGACAGGCTTGCCTTACCATGCCAGGCTTGTATTTGGCCTTTACCTGCCTTACTACCCCGGACCCCTTGCCTCTCATCTAGGAATACACTTTTGATTGTACTGGCATGTAGTAAACTGGGCTCTTCTGTCTTTTACATAGGAATTACTTTCTCTATTACGTTCTTGAGTGAACATAAGTTTCCCCCAAATCGGAAGGACAAAGAATGGCTGGTGCTGGGATTTGAGGGCAGCATGGAACAGGACTCCTGAGCCAGGAACCTTTCTCACTGCCTCTAGGTCATGTCTCAGCACTGAACATAGGGCTGGGTTTTGTGAGTCTCTGTGGAGACTCATGCTGGCTCGACCAGGCTGGAGAACACTTCTTTTTTTTTTTTTATTAAAAGCTTTATTGGTACATTACATATATACATCATGATTGCATTCAACAATGAGATTTTGTACCAGTATATGACACAACTTAATTCTCATTTTTTCCCATAACCCTGCCCACCCTACCATCCCCACCCCCCATATACATAAACTTTGTTTCCTTCCTTTTTGTTATAATCTCATTATTTTCCCCCTTCACTCCATTACGCTTTGAGTGTTTTCTATTTCACAATATATAACGTACATTCTAGAACTCATTTATAGCTTTGTTTTCTCATACCAGAGAAAAGATATGATATTTACAGGACATCCTTACAAGTGAAATAAATAGGTCACAGATGTGTAAATATTGTATCTTTTCTCTAGAGAACACTTCTTGATGACCAAGGCATTCCATTTGAGCCCCCCAGCTCCACATTTATGCCACTGTTCTTTCCTTTTGTACCTTGGCTTCTCTCAGGACTTCAGAAGCAAACACGTAGGTTCTCCAGAAGCATCGGTGATGTTCACTGGTCCTCATGTGAGCTCTGCTGCCTGGCAAGAGGCTGGCTATGCTTAGATAAGAAAGCATGCCACCAGCTTGCTAGAGCAACTAGACCAACTTCAGATTTATGGCTCTCCACAGACTCAGACACAGGGTGTCCTGACCGCTGCCACAAAGACACTGATGAAGCAGCAGCTATGGCTTTTGTTGGCTTTTCATGCTTTAGCTGTGAACTGTGATGCTCAGTGTTCTGTCCAGGAGACAGTGAACCATGTCTATCAAGTAGAGCCGAGTGTCTTCCTGCATGTCTACAGGTGTGTCCTAGAGGTCTCCAACTTGCAGGGTGGTGCAGGCTACTTCCGCCCTCCAGGCACCCAGCCCATTCTGCTGTGAGGTGGAGCAGGGTGGGTGCACATGGGCTGGGGGCAGCATGGCTTTACAGAGCCCTGAGCCCCACAGGTTCATTCTTCCTGGTTGAAAAATGCACATTCAACCTCAGAATAGATAGTTCTAGAAAATGCTCAGTTTAGTTTTTTTGTCTTTGAAAATATTATCTCTATCTGAGGCCATTTGGCTTATTTTTTAAAAAATGAATCCTAAGGCTTTTATTCAAGGTGAAAGTATAATATATTATTTGGGTCTCCTTGAAACTTACATACAAGTAGAGAAAAGATGTTTCCCGAAACCAAGTGGGTTAAAACCAAAATCGATTCTTTAATTTTGCTTCTCCAAGGGCTATATCTATATCTTAACGCTAGTGCTTTCATAATATGGTTTAGAAAACACAAATAGAATGAATCATTTCCATAATTTCTCACACTCTTGCCATGAGATCTCTAGTCTGCCACTAATAAAACATGTAATGCAAATTCAGTCACTTACTCATTTGAATCTTGGGTTTCTTTGCTATAAAGTGAGGAGCATCTACCATAGAGAGTATTTAAAATTGTTTTTGAGGGAGGAGGGACAACAAGAATAGGGGTAAAGTTTTAATGAGAAAGCTGCTCTGTATAGCTTTGCATTTTTCTAAGGTTTGTGCTACTTACACTGGTTGAAAGTCTGGAAATCTGAAATGGAGGTATCTAAATCTGAAAATTTTGAGCATCAGACACAACAGGTGAAAAGTTCCACAACAGGAGCATTTGTTTTTCATGCAAAATTATTTAAAATATTGATAAAATTCCCTTCCATTATGTGTATTGTACATATATGAAACAAATGAATTTTGTCTTAGATGTGAGTCTTGTCCCCACATTATGTACATGCAACTATTGCAAAATCAGAAAAAAAAATCCAAATTATGAAGCATTTCTGGTCCCAAGCCTTTTGTAAGAGACACTCAACCTGGAACAGAAATTACCATTTGCTGTCCTTAGGAGGCCCAAGCTCGATTCATGACTACCATTTCATGATATGTGACATGACCTCCTACCTACTTCCAAACACGTTCAGCCTGGTTTTCTACGCTGGCCACCCTGCACAAGGGCTGCCCCCTGCAGGGTGACTGACACATAGACCATGATGATAGCTTTCCTAGCAAGACACCACTAAGTCCCCACCTCCTTATCCTGAGCTTGGTGGGCAAGGGCCTATCCTGGAGCTTTGTATCATTTCTCATTCTGATATAGGTGCAATGTGACTTATTTGAAATGCTTAGGGTCAGAAGTGTTTCAAAGTGTGGATCTTTTTAAAATTTCAAATATTTGCATATAATGTATATGAGATACGCTGGGGTGGGAACCTAATTCTAAACATGTGGTACATTTATGTTTCATATACCTTTGCTGCATCTGGCCTGAAGGTCATTTTATCTAGCATTTTTAGTGCATTTGTGTTTTGACTGAGACCCATTACATGAGATCAGGGATGGAATTTTTCATGTGTGAGGCTATGTGGGTGCTCAAGAATTTTGGATTTTGGAATACTTTATCTTTCAAAGTTTTGTGTTAGGAATGTTTAGTCTATGTTGGTTACCAAGGCCCTATGATCAAGTGTCATAGAGTAGTACACCAGCTTTCTCAATGGTGGCATTACTCTACAAAAACCCTGGAGGGCAGAAAGTGAAATCCAAATTTTCTAGTGACATCTTCTGGAGGTTGTGGTCAGCTCCTTGAGGACAAGCGCTCTGTATCTGGGGTGGCATCACCCAGTGAGACTGCAAGCTGCAGGTCCTGCCCAATGGAATGCTTGGGGGAGAAGTCTGGGAGACAAAGCATGGCTTCCGCAAGAGACAACAGAGACATCTGGCCAATTGACAGCCACTGCATGGAGGGAGGAAGTTGGTTTCTAAATGTGTGGGCAATAGTTTCCAAATTCATTTCAGTCCTGAGAAAACTGTTGATGGGGCTCCAAATACCTGACAGACATCTGAGAGCATGCAAAAGATCTCCCAGGAAGTGCAGCCTGAGGGCAGATGCAGCTACATGTGCTCACGGGGAAGCCCTGCCCTGGGACTGGATCCCAGAGTGTCAGCACAGGTGTCTGGTGCCAGTGTTGACTGGCCTCAGAAGGCTGCTTTTGGGAGGAGATGTGGTTGGCCAAGAGAGCCAGGCTGGACTTTTTGTGAATAACTTTTTCCCCTTCTGAGATGAAGATATTTTTCAATGTCTGGGATACTTCAGCCTCTGGTTTAGTTGGGAAACTCACAAGCAACCTTGACCTTGCTCTCCCAGCCATTTAGAAGTGGGGTAGGGAAAGAAGAAGAACACCTAAGGTTCTTATCCCTGTTGCCCTCTTTTATATTCTTTCATGTTCCATAACTTTCTGAACAATTTTGTTCTGTCACAGATTGCATTATTATGCTCAATGACAATAGAGAGTCCAAAAAAAATAATAAAAAGACCTAATTTGTATCTTATTGATAAGGGTTACATTTTGCAGGTGACTGGAACAAAATAGCTGAGATAATCAGCTTATTATTTTTTAAATTGCCTTCATTGGTATGTTTTATATATACATTATGATTGCATTCAGCATTGACAGTTTATACCTGTATATAACACATCTTGATTTTCATTTTTTTTCATATTCTCTTGCCATCCCTGCAACCCACATCCCTTACATGTATATAAGTTTTGTTTCTTTTTATACCATCAATTTTTCCTTCCCTTTCTTTACTAACCCCTATCTTTTCTTTTCCCTTTTTCTTTGAACATTTTCTTCTTATTTCACATGTGTCACAATATGTCATACATTGTGAAACACATTTACACCTTCGGTTTCTCATACCAGAGAAATGATAGTGTTTACACATCTGTGACCTATTTATTTCCCTTATGAGTACATCCTCAAGGTACATGCATTTAAGTACAAATTACTTAAATTTATCATTCTTTATGGGAGAGTAATCTCCATTTTTTTAAAAAAGAACTTCATCATTGTTATTCCATTGATGGGTATATGGGATGTTTCCAAGACTTAGCTATTACAAACTAAGCTTCTATAAACATGGGTGTACATATGTCGCTGAGATATGAATCTTTTAATTTTTTTCTGTATAGAACTAGCAGGAAAATAGCAGAGTCAAATGGGACCTCTCATCCTAGTTTTTTGAGGGATCTCCAGGTTGATTTCCACAGTGGCTGCAACACTCTACATTCCTGTTAACAGTGAAGAAGTTTTTTTTTCTCCCTTCAGCACTGCTAAAATTTGTTGTAGGTGGATTTCTTGATAACAGTCATTCTTGTGGAATGAATTGCAATTTGGATTTTGTTGGCATCTGAATCTCTTGAATGATGTTAAACATTTTTTTCATATGTTTGAAGCAGTGATGTTAGACAGCGATGTTAAACATTTCTTTATCTATTTCTTTGCCGCCTTTACTTCTTTATCAGATGCCCATTTTTGAACTGGGTCTTTAATTGGAGGGATAGGGCCGGGGAGTTAGCTCAGTGGTTCTGGCGCCTGTCTTGCAAGCGCAAGGGCCCGGGTTCGATTCCCCGGTAACCACATACCATACTGGGCATGGAGACTCACGCCCAGCAGCAACCAGTACCACATACCACAGTGCCGGGCGTGGTGGCTCACACCTGTAATCCCAGCACTCGGGAGGCAGAGGCAGGAGGATTGCTGTGATGTGAGTTGAAGGCTGAGCTCAGGGCCAGCCTGAACCACAAAGCGAAACCCTGTCTCAAAAAACCTAAAAAAAAAAAAAAAAAAAAAGTTCGTTATAAGCTCTGGATAGTAACACTTTGTCTAAGGAACAGCTGGTAAAAATCTTTTCCCATATTGTTTGGTGTGTTTTTGTTTTGCTAGTGGTTTCTCTTGCTATGCAGAAGCTTTTTAATAAGATGAGATTTTTGTTGTTGATTCCTTTTGCTAGTTCTGATGTTGCTGAGTTTCTTTCATAAAGTGTTTCCCTATGCCAATGTCTCTAAGAGTTCTACCTAATCTGTTTTCCCACAAGTTTAGTGTTATTATTATTATTATTATTTTAGTATTTAGGTTTCTGATCCACTTTGATTTTAGTTTAGTGCATTGTGAAAGAGATAGATTTAGCTTTAGTCTTTGGCAGATTGAAACCCAGTTTTTCCAGCACCATTTGTTAAAGAGGCTATCTCTCCTTCACTGAACATATTTAGCTCCTTTGTCAAGGATGGCTTAGTATATATAGAATTGTGTCTGGATCTTTTAGTCTGTTCCACTGATCTTCAGGTCTGTTTCTTTGCCAGTACCATGCTGTTTTTATCACAATAACTTTGTAGTACTGTTTCAAGTCAGGGATTGTGATCCTTCCTGCCATGTCTTTTTTGCTTAGAGTTGCTTTTGCTCTCTAGGTCTCTTCTGGTTCCAGGTGAATATTTGGATTATTTTCTTTAGATCTGTGAAATATGCTGTTGAGATTGCAATTGAAAATATATAATAGTTGTGGGAGTATAGCTATTTTGATGTTGGCTCTTCCTACTCAGGAAGAAGGGATGTCTTTCCATTTTCTGATATTGTCTTCAATTTCCCTTTTCAGAGTGCTATAGTTTTCAGAGTACTGGTCTTTCACCTCCTTTGTTAAACTGATTCCTAAATATTTCATTTTTTAGATTCTATTGTGAAAGGAATTGATTCCCAAGTTTCTTTCTCAGTGAGTTTGTTGTTCATGTACACAAAAGCTATTGACTTTTGAGTGTTGACCTTGTATCCAGCTATGCTACTAAATTTACTGATTAAGTCTAGCAGTCCTTTGGTTGAGCTCCTAGGTTTTCTATATAGGATATCATGTCATCAGGAAATAATGACAGTTTAACTTCTTCCTTTCCTGTCTTTATTCCTTTTATTTCTTTCTCTTGTCTAATTTCTGTGGCTAATGTTTCCAGCATTATATTGAACAGAAGTGGTGATAGTGGACATCCTTGTCTTGTTCCTGATCTTGGTGTGAAAGGTTTCAATTTTTGATCATTTATATGGTGCTGGATATTGGCTGGTTTCTCTTATATAGCCTTTATTAGGTTGAGATAAAGTCCATGTGTGCCAATTCTCTGTAGGGCTTTGATCATGAAAGAGTATTGGATTTTGTTAAAGGCTTTTTTTTTTTTGCATTTATTTAGATGACTATATGATTTCTGTTCTTGAATCTATTAATGTAGTGTTTTACATTTATTGATTTATGTATGTTGAGCCATCTTTACATCTGTGGAATAAATCCAATTTTGTCAGGGTGGATGATCTTCTTGATGATCCTCTGTATTCTGTTTCCCAGTATCTTATTGAAGATTTTTGCATATATTCTCATTAGGGAGATTGGCCTGTAGTTCTCTTTTGTGGTTGGGTCATTTTCTACTTTTGAAATCAATGTAATGGTTGCTCCCAGGAATGAATTTGGAAGTAACAGTTCTCTTTTGATTTCATTAAGGAGTTTGAGAAGTAGTGGTGTTAACTCTTCTCTAAAAGTTTTGTAGAATTCAGCAGCAAAGCCATCAAGACTAGTATTTTTCTTTGTCAGTAGGTTTTTAATTACTTTTTCAATTTCACAGATTGTTACTGGGGTATTTAACATTTTTATATTTTCTTTGCTCAGCTTTGGAAGTTCATATGTTTCTAGGAATCTATCCATTTCTTTTGTGTTTTCCATCTTATTGAAGTACAGATTCTCAAAGTAAGTGTTTATTTTTCTCACCACTTCTGCTGAGTCTGTGGTGATTTCCCCCTTTTTATTACTTACTGCACTGATGTGAGCATTGTCCTTCATTTGTTTGATAAAGTTGGCTAAAGGATTTTCAGTTTTGTTTACACTTCAAAGAACCAACTCTGATTTATTGATTTTTTTTGTATCATTCTCATAGTTTCCATTGTGTTAATTTCTGTTGTAATCTTTATAATTTTCTCCTTTGCATGAGCTTTGGATTTATCTTACCCCCTTTTTTTTCTAGTACCTTGAAATTCAGTATTAGGTTGATATTTGAACTCACTCTGTTTTCTTGGAATGGGCATTCACTTCTATGAATTTCCCTTGTACAACTGCTTTTATTGGGCCCCATAGATTCCTATGTGTTGTGCTGGCATTATCATTCAATTGCAGAAATTGTTTGAGTTCTTCTTTAATTTCTCTTGTGATCCATTGGTTGCTCAGGAGAGTGTTGTTCAATTTCCATGTGTTTATGAGGATCTTGGAATTTCTTTGCCTATTGATCTCCAATTTCATGAAATTATGGTCTTACAATATACAGGAGATGACTTCAATTCTTTTGCATTTACTTAAATATGTTCTAGGAACAAAGATGTGGTCTATTTTGGAAAATTACCCATAAGCACCTAAGGAGAATGTATATTCTGATTTTGTGGACTGAAATACTCTGTAGGCATCTATTAAATCCATCTGTTCAAAAGTCTGGTTCTGTTCAAGTATTTCATTATTGATTTTTTTGGTCCAGTCCATCTGTCTATTTGTGATAGTTTGATATTGATGTCCCTCCTACTACTACTGTATTTGTGCTTATCTGGCTTTTCATGTCCATTAATATTTGTTTTATATAGTTGAGTGAATTGGATTTTGGTCCCTGGGAGGCTGATAGAAGCTAAGGGACAAAAGAGACAGAAAAGGCAAATTCAAAACAGAACAGACTAACAGCAGCAGAACAACTAGAAGCTATTCACTCTCCTATAATAGTACAGAAGAAAGGGAGAGTAGGAGGAAGAAACACACAAACTCTAGGGAACTGAAGCTGATCAGAAGAAAAGAGAAGATGAGGGAACAAAAGAAGAATAAGGACACTCAGCAGCAACAGACTAACAAGAGATAGTTTTCTCTCTCTCGGAAAAATAAGAGCAGTTGAGAGAATAAAAAAACCCCAATTGGACAGAATTAGCACATGAAAGTACAGAAATGAAAAATAAAAGAGGCCAGATAGTAGATAAAGAAAAATGAAAAAGAGAAAAGAAAAAAAAAAGAAGATAAAACAACAATAGCAACAACAACAAGCACAAAAACCAATAATAATACCTAAAGGTCCTTCAAGGCATAGACCTGCTGTCTCCCATGGACAATATGGGCAAAGGTTGGTAGACTGGAGTTAACTAGTCACAGGAAGATAGCATAGTCCCCTGAGAATCACTGGGTTCTGGCTACAGTGCCTGAATTCAGCGCAAGGAACCCCTGCAGGGTTCAAAGTACAGCCCCTCTTTCCCCAAAGTGAATCCAGGATTCTGTAGGTGGCACTGGCCTCACAAACTCACTGATGGTTGTAGTTCCCAGGTTTTCTTCGTTCTCCCGATGTGCATTTTTTCAGTATGGCGGACAGGAAGCTGGAACTGCGGGGATGCTGTGTGGAGATTCTGAGGCTGACGCTCTTTTCAAGGCAGGACCCAGAAGTTAATATCTTTTCAGTGCAGACCTAGGCCACTGAAGTTCGGATCCTCAGTTCCTTGGGGCAGTGTGCAGTGCTTCCTTGCTTGACTGGCCCTCATTCTCTATCCTCTGTCTGGAACCAATTTATATATGTTGAAAACGGCAGCTGCTGCTGCCCAGAGTGACTGCTGCTCCACTCCACCAGCCTGTTTCTCTGTTGGGGCCTGTGGGCCGTCAGAAGTCATCAGTGGTCCACAGGTTCGGCAGCCCTTCCCCCACTGAGAATCTCTGCTTGTGGGGAGGGGGCTTGGTTCATTTCACTAAAGCTTTTCTTAGCACTCACTTCAATTCTTGCCTCAGATTTTGTCTGGGTCTTGAGGACCCACTTCCTTCTTTTTCATTCTCCCTCGAGCTGTTCTATTTTGCTTTGGGAATGGTAAACTGCAAAGAGGTTCTTTCTCTGCTGCTCATCACTCTGCCATCTTCCTGGAAGTCCTCTCAGGATAATCAACTTATAAGGAAGTAAGTTTTATTTGGCTTATGATTTTAGAAGTTTCAGTTTATGGTTGTTGTTTCTGTTGTGTAGGCATCTGTGGTAAGGCAGGGAGCACACAGCAGAGCGAAATAGCCTGCTCAGGACATGAATAACCTTTTGAAGGGTCCTCCAGTGGTGGGAGGACCTCCCACTAGGCTCCACCTCTTAAGGTCCCATTGCTTGCTTGTTCTTTCAATGGTTCTTTCACAGCACCATGAGCTGGGGCCAACGTTTAACTTACGAGTCTTTAAGGGGCCCAGGAAGATTATACTACAAGGTCATGCAACAAATAGAGGCATTCAGCTTCTAAGTAATAGAATGCCAAGACTTCTTTCCTTACACAAGGACAACATATTGAAGTGATAGCAGAATTATACAAGTTCTGCTGTATCCTAAGCTTGCATACACCTGTGTCTACCTATAAAAGACACACAAAAACACACTCATTTGCTTCACAGGAAACTTATGAAAATGGTGTAGAAAGACTGTACACTATACTCTTAAGTGAAATAAGCTGGGTATATATGTGTAAATATTGCATTATCTCTCTGATGTGAGAAACTAAAAGGTAAATAAGGAACAAAATGTATAATAGATAATACAAAATAGGAAGAAACTGAAAGGAAAAGAAAACTATGAAAAGGAGGAAGGAAATGGGGAAATGAAAAAAGGACAATATAGAAATAAAGCTTTTGTAAATAAAGGGGTCAGGGGTTGAAGGAGGGAAGGAGAAAAAGTGGAATCAAGATATATCATCTACAGGAACAATTCCTATTGATAAATGTACTTGTTATGTATATTTAAAATGTACTGATAATGTTTATTTTTTAAAAAACAAAGGTTGTAAAGACTAGCTTGTTTTAAATTTAAAATTTTCTGTGGCACTTCTTCTATCACATGGAGTAGCTACATCTATGCAGTGGTGTTAGCATGATACTTTTGTAAATGTAGTCAAGTATATATGGAAGAAAGTTTTGCAAACTAACTTTTGCTACTGATGTATTACAAATTTTTTTTCTTCTATCATTGTGCTCTGGAAATTTATCCTGTTCTGAGATCTTTGTAGCTATCTTGTTATTCACCTGGGTGTTGAATGTTCATAGATGTATACCTCATCAGGATATCTGTGGTTATTTAGAAATGCTATCTATGATCATCAGGCACACTGTGTATTTTCATTTTATGATTTTTTTCTATCAAGGTACTGGCAGTCAACCCAGAGCCTCCATACTGGCCTTTAAAATTGGTCTAATCTCTGTCATGCTGCTCGGCAGTTGATATGACTCATTTTGACAGTTTTTGAGTCTGCAGATTTCCCAGAAGGATAGGGAGAAAGAAAGTTTTAAAAGTACTTTGACCTTGAAGTAAAAAGAGACTTAATTTTTCTATTCCAGAATCTACCAGGAGGTCTCTTGAAAATCAGGGGAAGAAAGGGAACCACATGGGAAAGGCGAATCTGTCATTACGGATGGATGCTGGACACTCACACCCACGAAATTTTGTTCCGTGTCTGTGGTAACTTACTAGATAATTGAACAAGGTTGTTAGTGAGGCCTGGCTTTTTCTTTGGTGGATGTGAGCACAGCCTCCAGACCAAAGGGCGTTATTACTTGAACACAGACAACAGGAAGGAGCTTGGGTAGCTGACCTATCTGGGAAATTGGCAAGGGAGACTGGGAAGGTGAGGGATTTGAAGAAATTTTGGAACTGAGGTAAATGACTGTCTGTAAAAAACTATATAGGAATGAAAAGATACATGCTACAAAAACATGCTAGAGAGGTTCTAGAGTCAGAAAAGTCAGGACGGCCTGGAGTGGCCCCAGATACAGTGAAGAACCAGGCATTTGGATCTGGGGACAGGAGAAGAAGCCAACCTGAAAACTGTGTGCTGCAAGAGATCACCTGAGTAGTACCAGTAGATACTTTCAGTGTTTCTGTTTAAGACATACAGAGAATTTCAGTGCAGTAAAGCCTTAGTTTGTGGGCATAATTCATTCCCAAAACATGCTCCAAAGTAATTGTATTTCAAAGCAAATTTCCCCTTAAGAAATAAAAAAAGAACCTCAGATGATTTGTCCCACAACTCAAAAATATTTATATAAAAATGATTACAATACTGTAATGTGATGTAAAATAATATAGAAAACACAAAGTATAAAAAAAATTAATCGATAATTACCTTCATAGCTGACATGAGGGAGACAAGACAAAGGAGGGTTACTGTGTAGGATGACTTTCACTTTTCAGTATCAGAATCACTGCAATCTGTTGTCTCAATGGAATCTTTTGCTTTTTGAGCAAGTTAATGAGGAGCCTATCCAATGACATTTCCTTTTGCCTCTTTTTGAGGATTTTGCAGAAATGTGACATTACACTGTCACTAAATAGATACATCACTCATAATGTCTTATTTGGATGGTGTTTTTCTACAAAGTTCTGAACTGTTTCCCGTATTTGATACACTTCCCTAATCTCATTTGAAATGAGGAATTCTGCCTTTTTATCTTCCTCCTGTGCAGACGAGATTTCCAACAAAACTAATTAGTGTTGGGAGATGATCACAATCCCTCAGACACACACACACACACACACACAGACAGACACAGACACAGACACAGACAGACAGAGGAACAGACAGAGAAAACAGAGAGAGAGATTCAGACAGACAGACAGACAGAGATGGACAAAAAGAGAAGAGAAAGAGAGGTTAAAATTTATTAGAAATGCTTGCTCATCATGAAGAACTCTCACAGAGCCAGCTACTATGATCCAAAGCTCTATGGAAGTAACTGAAACCCAGTGGCTCACAGTAGACCTATCCTATCCAACAATACCAGAACAAAGCCCAAAGAAGATAAAGCAAACATCTTATCAAATTAGCACTAACACCCAGAAATGTTAGCATCCTAGTGTTTAGCCCTGCACATGGGAAGAGATTACACAGGAAATGGGGTATGTATTGGTGGTAGTAGTGCTGAACTTGACCAATCCAATAGAAAATGAAAAAATGTGAAGTTGTGGTAACTTCATATGGTTTGGAAAATAGAAAAAATACTAGCAGAAAATACTTTGCTGCTGTTTTCATATTGCTTATTCATTTAGAGAGTAGTTGCTAAGTGATTGGTCACCTCATGGCACATGTGAGGGTCAAGAACACACTGAGCAACCAGGGGCATGGGACCTGTGTTCTGGGAGCCAAGTCAGTAGGAAAGCTGGTAACATGAGCCATTACCAGTCAAGTTTCCCACTCTCAAACTTCTGGATGAAAAGCTTTATTTGAAGAAGCATAGGTTTGTCCTTACTTTGAATCTTTTATTTATTCATTAATAAATATTGAGGGCTTTCCATGGGCCAAGTGCCATTCTCAGGTCTAGAGTGAAGTCCCTGGGTCTTGTGAGCTTGCAGAATCGAGCGAAGTGCTGAATGCATACTATTTTCTTTTCCCTTCAGTGCCAAGCTCTGCTTCCAGGGCCTTGTATGTGACAGGCAGGCACTCAGCCACTGGACCGCACTCCGTGTCCACCACCTGTTACTCTTCGAGCCCACAGTAGCACCATTACACAGGTGTCATCATCCATAGTTTAGAGAAGCATGAGTAACTTACCCGAGATCACATTGTTAAAGATTTGTTCAAAGACTCTATGCCTTCCACTGCACTGTATAGGACAAATACACTCCTTTTCACTGAATGAAAGTCCATTAATATGTTTTACTTTTGCCTTAATGATGCTGAGCTCTGTTTTAGAGGAAGCAGCCTGTGTCCTCCTCCTCCAGCTGGTGTGTGACACTCACTTCCCCAAAATAAGACCTAATCAGGAAATATGCCCTAGCATGATTTTTCAGGTTACTCATAAGACCTCCCCCCAAAAAAGTCCCAGTTACAATCAGCAGCCTGATGGGTGCTTTTAGTATGTCCTTTGTAACACAAGATGAACTGGTGAACTATGACAATGTTGATAAGATAGGACTTTGTTTGCATAAATGTAAATTTTTGTATATTAATTAATAAATAAATATAGATTTCTGTACATTAATAAATGTAGATTATCATACATAAAGAAATGGACATCCTTGGAAATAAGCCCCATTGTATCTTGTCGAGTAAAAATTAAAGACCTGGTCTGATTTTAGGGAGAGTATGGTAGTGGTCCCTTGTCTGCTTCTGGCTGCTCTGAGACAACCTTGGATTCCTCTGTTAACCTGAACAGAAACTTGCCACAAAATATCTCCTTTTTATTATTTTTTTCACAAAGCTCTCATATATTGATAACCTTTGGAAACAAGCAACATTGTACTATTTATGGCATTCCATTTTTAGTAGTGATATTTCCACTAACAAGATATAGTCATTCTCCATCATGAGAATTAAATGAACACTGACAGTGACTGCTTCTTTTTTCTGAACAGGAAATTTCAGTACAAAGGTTGGCATAGTTTCTGCAGGAGGCAGACCTAGCTGCTCCTTCCAACCTACAAAGCCCAGAGGGGATTATCTGTGCTTACCAGAGGATGAGGGTTCAAGCCCACTTTCTCCTTCATGTCTTCATTCAGTAGTTACCCACACAAGAGGCTGGCACAGCGCTGGGGGAGACTGTCCAGCAGAGTCCAGAACACGGAGGGAGGCAGGTCTGAGTACGATGGCAAAGGACAGGCGAGGAAGGTGGAAATCTAAACCTCGAGTGCATAGCTTGCCAAGTGCTGGACCCTCTTGAAATTTTGCTTTTGCAAATAATATGCATTTCTTGTCCTCTCTGCATAAATACTATGAAGTAGGTGATGATCACAGGTATTTTCCCTTTAAGGATCAAGAATCCAAGAAAGAGTAAGAACCGAGAGAATACTGACTGTGCAATATGGTCCCCACTGCTCACTGCTTTGTATTTTACTTTTGGACATTAATTTTGTCTCTCAGTACAATAGTAACATATTCATTGCTGGCAACTTTTGAAAGCATTTATTTTTTGTATTAGACAAAAATCACGTGAAATAAAATGATATGTAACTTTATTATTCAGAAGTAGATGTTTTCAGATAAATTCTTGTTGCCTTTTTTTTTTTTTCCCAACATGGACAAACACTTAGGGAAATACATTTTTTCCACACGGAGCATCTGATCGTTCTCCTGTCTGCTAGGCAGAAGTGGCTCTGAAATTTTCTATACAGTTTTTTCCATAACATCATGTATAATAGGTCTATAAGATTTTTAATGGGTGCTGTGTTTGATTTGAATGATTTTTTGCTGTTGAGGATTTTCACTGCTTTTGTGAATGCAATTTATAGCTGGATGTTTAGATGAGAAGTTGTCTTAGAGAAAAAGATGAACTTTTTTCTTCCAAATATAAATTTTAAAAATTACTACATAATTGTAATGAGTTATTTAATCAGATAAAATGTTCACACTATACTACTAGACAGTTTTGACATTTTATTTTGTACTCTCACTAATATTATATGAGAATTATTGCTCTAAATTATAGAAATTGTCATCTGTTTTAAACTTCAGCCATTTTTGAGGACACTTAGTAAACTTTCCTTGTGTTTTCTTCTGTATGATAACTATTTATATTAACATAATTATTTTAACATAATATCAGCTTTCTGATAACTAATTACACTGCACATTTTTTACATGCATACTGATGTTTTACATATCTTCCACTGTGAGATGTCTTATCAAGTTTTTAACTCATTTTTAATCTGGTTATTTTTTTTTTTTTCTGAGACAGGGTCTTGCTTTGTAGTTCAGGCTGCCCCTGAGCTCACCACGTAGCCCAGGCAAGCATTGAACTCACAGCAATCCTCCTGCTTCTGCCTCCCAAGTTCTCGGATTACAGGCATGCTTTGTTGTATGTGGTTACCCGGGGTTGAACTCTGGACCTCAATGCAAGTGCCAGAACCACTGAGCTAATATGGCTATTTTTAAAGGTTTTTATTTTTATGGTATTTATTTAAGATAAATAACATAATGCTTTGATATGGTGGGATGATTGTAGTCCAACAAATTTACATATCCATCACCTTCCATAGTTACCAGTTTTTGATGTGCTAAGAGGAACTAAGTTCTACTCTATATGCCATGATATTTTTATCCATCCACTGATGGGTACTTGGGTTGGCTTCATACACTGACTTCTCTAAGTGATGCTGGAGTGAACCTGGGGACAAAGGTATCTCCGTGAATCCTGACTTTATTTCCTTTGGGCATACACTTTGCAGTGGGATTGTGGGGCCATTTTTTTTTTTTTTTTAAAATAACCTCCATTGTGGTATATAGTAGTATTTTCTTCTTTGCTAGTTTACAGAATTATCACTGATGTCTTTCTTCCATATTAGCTCTACCAATTCACAGGCTTATTAACAATGTACCAGGCTTTCCTTTTCTCTGAGTTCTCTCCAACACTTACCTTTGCCTTTTATTTTTGGTAATAGCCCTTCTAACAGCTGTGAGGTGGCATCGCACTGTGGTTTAAATCTGTCTCCCTGGTGATTAGTGACATTGAACATCTTTTCATGCACATGTTGGACATTTTATATCTTCTTTGTAAAAATACCTATTCAGGTCCTTTGCATATTTTTATTGTTAAAATGTTTGTTATTGAGTCATGTGAGTTGAGTCATAGAGTATTACTGTCTTATTAATATGGTTTGCAATGTTTTTACATGGTCTGTAGTTCACTTTTTAAAAATTGTTCCCTTTGCTTTGCAGAAACTCTTTAGTTCAATATACTCACTTCTTTATTTTTGCTTTTGTTCTCTTGGCTTTCAGTATGATATCTGAAAAGTTATTTTCAATGCCAATAAGAAAGAAATTTCCCTCTTAATTTCTTTTCAGGAATTTTACTTTCAGGTTTTGTGTTTAGGACTTCAATCCAGCCTGAGTTGATTTTGTGTATATGATAAGATAAAAGATACAGCTTTTTATCTGAATGCCACACTGCTTGTTACTGCTGGTTTATATAAAGCTTGATGTCAATGCAGCTATTCCAACTTGTTTTTCTCCAAGTGTGTTCTAGCTATTATAATTGGTTTTTGGCACATCACATATATTTTTAAGAGGAACTTGTCAATTTCTGAAAAGTGAACTTGCTGGGATTTTAATGGAGAGCATTCCAGATCTGTAGGAAAATTTGATGAGAATTGGCATCTTAGCAATATTCACATAACATTTCACATGTTATACATTGTTATTTAACTCACTCAGGTTTTTCCTTTTGTATTTCTCTATGATACATTTTATGACTTTCAGTGAGCTGGTCTTGGTACAGTTCATTAAGTGTATCACTAGAATTTTTGTTTTGCATATGATTTTTACTGCCTTCATGTTTTAATTATATTTTATATGATTCATTGCTTATGAATGATGTTTTTATGGTGACCTTATATCTTGTGACATTATACTTATCTATTATAGCAGTTTTAAAAAATAGATTTTGGGTGCTTTCCATGTAAATATTTTATGCTACTTTTAAAGATAAAGGCAGTTTTATTATTGTCTGATCTCTGTATATGCTACCTTTTTAAAAAAATTGTGAAATAGGTACATTTTATATACATATCATGATGACACTCAACATTGACAATTTGTACCAGTATATGTCTTGACTTGATTTTCATTTTTTCCCTTTCCCCTACCCCCCTATTACTCCCCACCCCGTGTATACGTAAGCTTTGTTTCCTTTTTGATTACATCACAATTTTTTCTTTCCCCTCATTAACTTACTCCTATCCCCAGTCCCCTTTGAATATTTTGTACCTCTTATTTTATGCACTGAGACCAGCACTACCATAATACATGGACAAGATGACAAAGGACAGTCTTGCTTTGTCCTCACATTTTTAAGAACTGAGTTTTACTATTGAATGCGATGTTAGTTGTCAGATTTTTGTAAAAGTCTTTCAGTCTAATATCAGACTTCTCTTTCTTTTTTATTTGTCTTCTTTGAAAACTGGGGATTGAACCCTTCATGCAACTAACCATATTCTTTACTACTCACCACCCAGAAGTTTGTTCTTTGTTAATTCGTTTGATTAAGTCATGAATAGATATGAAATATTCTCAAATACTTCTTTGGTGTTTACTCAGATAAACATGGCTTTTACATATTTCCAGGTCTGATTTGATTTATTAATATTTTACTAGGGATTTTCAGGTCTATGCTTATTAAATATGCCTGTGTCTTCTGAGAAGAAGAAACAATATTTCTGCTTGACTTGTATCAAGAGAATATTGGCTTCACAAACCAAGCCAAATAGTACTCGCTCCTTCCCAGTGTCCTTAGCTTGTTATATATGGGCATCTTTTATTCTGCAATGTAGAATTCACCAATGAAGCAATTGAGATCTTTCATTGAGTTTATTTTAAAGGATATTTTTGCTTTAAAAAAATCTGTTATTTTTTCTTTAGATATCTTTTCTGTCTCCACTTTCCTTTTGTGAATCCAAATGCACAACATATTGATTACATGTTATTATCAGACAGGCCATTGATCCTCTGCACAATTTAAAATTTTTTCCCCTTGCATCTTATTTGCAAAATGTTCATGCTGTGCCTTCAATCTATAAATCAGTTCTTCTTTGGTGCACACTTTTCTATTAATATATCTAGTGTATTTTTCATTTTAAATATTATATTTTTGTCTTACAGTCTCATTTAAGTATTTTTAATGCCTTCTATTCATCTCCTCATTATTTTTTATCAATTTTCTTGTTCATATACAATGAACATTCTTACCTGCCACTTCTGTCATTGCTGATACTTCTAGGTTTGTTTCTGGTGTTTGAAGGGTCATTTTTTTTCTTCTTTGCATGAAGGATAGTGTTTGTTTGTAGGTCAAACACTGTGAATTTAATTTCTTCAGGTTCTGGACTTCTATGTCCCCTGTGTTAAATATTATGGTTAACTAAATTGTTTAAGGCTTATTTAATGGCTTATTTGGATAACTTCTGAGTAATCTTGAGGACAACTTTGGACCAGTGCTGCATATGATGGGGAAGAAATAAATTGAGAAAAAAATTGCTAAACAAAAATGAATAATAATTTAGGGAATTCTTATAATGCAAAACATGCTCTATGTTATGACACAATACATAATACCCTTAAAGGGGAGGTTTAATTTGGCTCATGATTTTGAGGGAGTCAGTCTATGATTGGCTATCTTCAATGTAGGGGCAGCATAGCAGGGTAAAGATGCTTTGTTCATGGTGGCTAGGAAGTAAAACAGGGAATAGGGCCAGAAAGAAAGGTTTCAGGAACCTTATATTGTAACCAAAAGTCATATTTTCATGACCCATCCACACATAAACAGAAGTGTGCTTTACTTATTCCCTAGATGGCTCCCATGGCAATGTAGCTGATACAATTAAGTCGAACCATCATATTATCATTAAGAGATTAACTGTGAAAAACCAGAGTCTTGAGAAAAAGCTGAATGTGGTTAAACAGTCTTTTGCTACCACTTCAAAGAGATCAAAAGTCAAAGTATTTAGTGACAAAAACTGCTCTCTAATAAGACCAAGCATGAATCATGGATTCCTGTCAGCCATGTTGGCAAAATCCAAAGCTAGAGATGGGATCTAGAAGGATCCACAGGAAGCCTCTTGTTTAATGGAAGGAATTCCTCAGACACTTTGGGGAGATCTGTGAGGTCCTTGAGAATGTTACATCAGCAGAAGCACTCTCAGCTTGGGCTGAACGGCCTGAAAGAAGGCTACTAAGGTTCCCTAAACTTTACAAGCAGATAAATTTATTCAATTTTAAAATTGCTACTTTGTATAAAAAAAGAAAAGATGCTCAGGAGGTAGATCCTTGAACCATGAAAAATTATTTTCAGGCCTTAAAAGAACTTGGAACTTTCCTTGAAAGATTTTGAAATGTTCTTGAAAGATTTTGAATAACTTAATCCTTTTTACTCCTTCTATTTTCTCTCTTTTTAAAGCAGAATGTCTACAATTGTTAACATATGTCTGGTCCATTCTTTTATTTTGGGAAAAATAAATCATTTCTTAAATTTTATAGGTTCATATAGGTTTATAGGAATTGTGATTCAGCTGGTTGCCACTTAACACTTCACTCAGACTGGATTTAAAAGATTTAGATGATGAATTTAATTTGAGCATATGAGATTTGGGGCTTTGATTAGGTGCTAAAGTTGATTGAAACTTTTGAGGTATTTAAATGGGATGGATATACTTTGTATTGGAGCAGACCTGTATCACCACCTGTCAGAAGATGGAATATGTTGGGAAGAATGGTGGATTCCTATACATATAAATGCTCTGGAATCCATGACTGTGCTAGTTTACAAAAAAATGGGAATGAAAATTACCAATAGGATTAAGATTATTACTCATTTGATTCTAAAATAGAAATATTATCTTGGATTGTTTGGGTAGATTCAGGATTGTAGGTCCATTCAAAGAGACTGAAGCAGGCTCAAGAATGGGTGAACGTGATGCAATACCAAAAGATTTGGCTCATCCTCACTGGCACTGAAATTAGTGGGAAAGGGCCAAAAATATAGACAACACTCAGCACACAGAAGCTGGGAAAGCTGGGAAAGTGGATTATGTGCTAGAGCCTTTGTAAAGTAATGTAGCCCCATGAACACTGTGATTTTAACTCAGTGAGAACCATGTCAGGATTCTGACCTACAGAAGAAAAAGAAGATACCTTTGTGTTGTTTTGAGTCACAGTGGCACTTATTGGGTTGGATACATAGTGCAATAGAAGAATATTTGCTCTGAGTTCAATCTCTGGAGAGAGAAAGGGAGATGAGGGAGTGGGCAGAGAAAAAGAAAGAAAGAAAGAAAGAAAGACAGACAGACAGACAGAAAGAAGAAAGAACACAAAACAAAATGAAAGAGAGAAAGCTGACTTGGTTAAATAAGTATTAAGGATGACAGACCAAAAATGATAGGGAAATGGAGGTTTCACATACAGACAATAGTGACTATTACATTGAAGGCTAATGGACAATTCAGGTTACTATGCCAGCATCTGGCAGGGCTCCAGATGAGGATTCAGACCTCTGCGGAGGGCTTAATTAATGTCATGGTTCCCAGGGCACTCAAAAAACTCCAAACAGAAAGCCTAGACTCAATTCCTGCTATGGGGCTGTGAATGTGTTTCTGGGCCATGTTGAAAAATAGTAGAAAACAAAATGGTCAAGTCCCTTTGTGCTTCTCCCTACAACATTCCAGCTTCCCCAGGCTGTCTCCCTGTGCAGAGCCCTGTGTGTAAGGAGAAACACTGTTCTCAGGGTCTTGACTCAGCATCGAAAATCACATTCTCCATGGGGAGGGTTTGAAGCTCAGAGACCATCTCTTAATAAGGAGCATTAACCACTTCCCATTCATCCTATGCAGGAGCCACAGTGATGTTAAAAATGCAAATGTGTCTTTAAAATGTGTTAGTATAGATAGAGAGACATATTTTATAACAATAGTTTAGTCAATGATAGATCTTATGTGTGACTGTGGCTATGTAACAATGGTGGATTTTAAAAACTCCAGTTGTCCATGACGTGCCATAGCATCACAGCACAACATACACACATGTTTGGGAGATGCCTATGTAAACAAACTTGCTGCACCATCAGTCAAATAAGAGAATAGCACCTACAAATGTCTGTAATACATAATACCTGAGAATGGTAAGAAGTGACCATGTTACTGGTCTACACATTTATTATTCTGTGCTTTTTGTTGATATTCCTGAGTGCACTTCTATCTATTAAAAATGTTACACACAAAGCACCAGGTTATGTCATACCAGCAGCCCTGAACTTATGTGGAGAGATCACACTGAGGGAATAGCCTACAGCATGTAGGCTTCCAGAATGTTCCCAAGACAAAAGTGCCAAAGGACACATTTGTTAGAGGATTCTGATGGCTCAGCTACACATGAATGCTTATCAGATCATCTGACTTTGCTTCTAAACCAGTAAAACATCCTTTGATATTTTGTGCATTGGATAGCATGTAAGTCCAGCATGTGGCTGCTACCACCCAAGGCCTTGGCCCTCTTATGTCCTCCTTCTTCCACCTGTGCTCTCTTTCCCTCCTTCACTGCATAACGATAGCCTTGGTGCACGCTCTTTCCACCTCCCGGGAGGCTTCGGTTTTCCCCTGGGTGATCCTACTTAGCCTCCAGGTCTCAGTTCAAATCCTAGTGCTTCTAAGTTGCTTTTGTTCAGTTCCAAAAGTCAGGGAGGCCTGTTTTACCGCTTGGGCACGTTTCCGTTGCAAGCAAGAGTCCTGGCTAAGAGGTTTTATTTTTAATTTATTGAATGAGTGCACCCCTGTTTGAGTTCCATGAAGCAAGGGCCATGAGGCAAGGTTATGGTTATTTTGCTTTTTCTGATATACCTAGTGCCCAGGGAAACATCTGACTCAAAAGTGGTGTCAAATCATTGCTTAGGGGATGAATTTAACCAGTGAAACAAGTACTTCAAAGTATAAGGTGAAGAAGAATAATTCCATAAATTCAATAGCACTGACCAAGTACTGTTCAGTTTTGCCTACTCTGGCTGTTTTTCTGAGAATGTGATATTGGGTGAAAGCTCTTAGAATTTAATGGAAGAAATAGTTGTTATTGTTGTTTTTAATGAGACTTGATGATTCTCATACCAACAGAAATTAATTCAGACAGATTAGAATGTTGCCTTCATCTCAGAAACTTGTGGAAGCCGTGGATTGGGAACAATCCAGAATACACATGTGCCCACATCACCCATCTTTAGAGTGTCTATTTTTAAGTGGCATGAGCTTGTTTCTTCTATGATTTTCTGCCTTGGTTTTAGAGAGATGGATTCATACATGCTACATTCTTTATACCAATATGTTTGAAGAGGAAGGAAGGTACATCTCTTTTAGAAAGGAAATTTTACACAGGATATGTACCTAAACATGGATTTTGATTACAGTTTTGATTCAAATTATTCCACTTTGCAGAAAATGGTAAGAAATTGCTGATAAACTAATGAGATTCCACTGGCAAGTGTGAAAGAGACTTAAAGACATAGGAAATCTATTGAAGCTGTTTCACAAGCATTATAATGAATTTATCAGTTCAGCAAACTTTCTAATAACCAGCTCTTATCCACACATCATCTTGACCAGGAAGCCCCCACTACCAGTGTGTCAGTGGGTGGCTTCCACAGTGGTGGAGGATGCAGAGATCCTAGTAGCTACAATCACGGTGGGTTGGCCCTGGGCCCCCTGGTATCCAAAAGAGGGGAGTGTAGGCTTGGCTGGGAGGAAAAATGGTGACCATTGCTTCCTGTTCTCCTGAATTAAATGGGAAAGACATTTTCTTGCAAGGGAAGAATAGGCCCCATGCTGACAGGGAAAGCATTCCTTTTCTACCCCTGTCACTCTGCAAATGCTCAGTCTGCAAGACTTGACCCACTGTTGCCTTGTCAGTATCAGCATGATTTCCAGAGTGATGGGCAATTTTTCTGTCTTTCCTACCAAAGCCAAATACACTCTTGAGCCACAGTGCTGAACCCCCATGTCCTTAATTTTCAGATGAGCCAAGGCCTGCTGTTTCCATGGCAATGCCCTGCTGGATAGTACTGTGGCAAAGTCTTATCTGCCAAGCACTGCTTCCTATAAACCAGGTTTTCTTGTCACTTGTTGGAAATAAAACAGAGTCAAGTGAAAGTAAGAGGACTGTTGGACCCTGGTCTGTAGTGTGCATAGGTTTGGGGGTGGGTAGGGAGAAGAAGGGAGACCAGACTGGGAGGGGTTGAAGGTGGGGAAAGGCAGGGGGCTGGTAGCACACGAGATGGTTCTGGGAAGCTGTAAATGGAAATAAATAGGGAGAATTACAGTCTCCTTTTAAATTTTTGAGTGTAGTCCTGCACATAGAATATTATATAATTAGTATTTAAAGATGGAAATTAAAATTTCTTATACAACTTTTTTTTTGAGACAGGATCTCATTTAGTAGCTCAGGTTGGCCCTGAACTCACTATGTAGCCCAGGCTAGCCTCAAACTCACAGCAATCTTGTTTCCGCCTCCTCCTGAGTTCTGGGATTACAGGTGTGAGCCACCATATTTGGCACTGCGATATTGGGTACTGGGTGTCAAACTGAGGACCTTGTGCTTGTCAGGCAGATGCTGGAACCACTGAGCTAAATCCCCAGCCCTCTTATGAAACATTTTCCTTGCTTGCTTCCTCCTGTCACCAACTCAATGGCTGTTCCCAGTTCCATGCCCTAGACCTGCAGAACTGTGAGTGCAACAAACATATTATCTTTATAAAGTAGCTGTTCTCAGTGTTTCACCATAGTAAAGGAGAATGAACTAATACTAGTGTGAGGGAAACCTAAGTGGTAGTTTAGATGAAGTGTTAAGGTTTAGTAAGGTTTTAAGATTCTGGAGTAAATATGTCAACCAGTACTAACAGTGTTTCTCTGTAGGAAACTAGACAAGCAGCTTCTTGGTATTGTCCACATTTGCTGTAGTGAATGAGCATACACTACTTTTAATAAAACCTTCACAGACTTGTAGGGATCTTTAAAATCTTCTTAGACAGCATCTTTATTTTTCTCTTTAGAGTTTCTTCTGGCAGTATTCCCCTGAGCAGCCAGTCTCTTGTCTATTCTCTTAGGAAACTACTTCCCTTAGGAGGAGCCAGAGACAGGGAGATGGCAGCTGCCCTGCTCGAGGGTTGTCTGGCCCAGCTCGGATGGGCACCTTAGTGTGGAAGCTCCTGGCACAGAGGATGCATGAAAATTTATGGAGGAGGCGCGGACCCAGGAATGAACATCTTTTTCTGGGTGGGGCGGATCAGAGGACATCCTGCCTTTGGTCAGTCTTGTCTTTGCTGTCTCCAGACCTCACCTTTAGTGAGCTTTGGGGCCTCCTCCTCTTGCCCTTTTGTCACTGACCTTTTTCCTTTCACCAGCAGGCTCTGAGAGATGAAAAGCGCCATATGTAGCATTTTGCAGGGATGGGTGGGCTAGGGGTTGAATGGTTGAGGAGTCGGCATGGGCAGGGCTGTTTTCATTTGATCTTCCTTTTCTAGGCACCATCCCCAAGACCCTACAGAGTAACTGAACAAGTTAGAGGGGGAAAAGCAGCCATGGTATGAATATAGGTCTGTGGTCAGAGCACTGAGATGTCTGTGTTGCTGATGTTGGGAGGACTGTTAGCGCAGACTCTGAAAGCTAAGCCAGCACTCCAGAAAGGAGTGTCTGGGAAAAGGAAAAGTGCACCAAGGAAAACACACCTTGTGACTTAAGTGCTCTCCCTGTCTCAGTTACACGAACTGCCTTCCTGCCTGGTACTGCGCTGGCAGCCTACGGGGCCTTTGCAGGTCAGGCTCCAAGTTCATGCCGGAGGGAGTCAGATGTTAAGCTCTCCTCCTCTCTTCCTCAGAGAAGCTGTCTCCATACTGGGAGGCTACATGCTTGGATCAAACCATCCATCACAGCTCTGTGCTCAGCAGCATGGAGGAGTGGCTGGTGCTGGGACAGTTTCTCCCTACCAAGGGCTGTGCTGCGTTCTGTCTGCTGCCTGGACACCATGAGAAGGCAAAGGACAGCCTGATGTCCAAGGGGTCACCTCATGAGTTCTATGTACTGGCTCACAGTTTGAAAGCAGGCATCTCAGTCCACCCTCCAGCTGCCTCTTCTGCCTGCACTGCGACCTGAGAGCTCTGTGATAGAGTCAGTCTGTCCCCTGGCCTGAGTCCCAGCATCACCCCTGATGCACAATCCAGAGTTCTACTGACTGCACTCTGCTGGTTATGATGATGTACCCCTTGCATTTTCTACTTTAAAAAGTTGCACAGTTTTCTGCTGTCACTAGTTGGAAAACAACTCCCTCAAAAGATCAAAATATGTGGATACTTTATCCAGGGCCAGATGAGAAGTTGGAGGCTAGGTCTCCTTTTAAGGTGCTTTGTGTCCAGAGGAAGAGAAAAGAGAAGCACAGAAGGAAGAGTCCAAGAGCTGCCTGAGGACAGAAGCCCAGGCTGGACTGGGGTTTAGGCCCGGAAAGCAGGCAAGTGTCCCCTTTCCCGGCTGGGGACATCTTGTGCTCACCTTCTCAGTCAGCTCTGATTCCAGCCTGCTGTGAAGCCGAGCTCAGTTCGCTCCTCTACACCTGCAAAACTGAGTGGTCCTCTGTCTGCCGGCTGGGTCATGCTGAATGCCAGCTGCAGTCTCACACATCTGGCTCCTCACCAGATAGCAAGTGCTGCACTCCGAGGCTGGTTGTGGGTTGCTGGGTTTTGCACCCCTTCTTCCAGGAACTATGCCTGCCAGGTAGTAATTATTACGGTGATGGTGGCAGTGATGGGAACATAACCGAAATCAGGAGAGGTTACATTCACAGAGTGCTCCTGAGAGCCGTTATTAAGGGTTGAAACTTGTATGAACTCATTTAATCCTCTCAAAAATGCTTCATGTTAGATGGTTGTGCAACGTGCTTAGACATCACAGGCCGAATAGGAGGCACAGCCTGTCTAACTTCAAAGCACACGCTTTTTACTCTGCTGAACTGATGGAGGGGAACGAACAGAACCAAGTGCCGCCTGCGCCAGGGCTGAGCTGGTGATAAGAAATAGCTGTCCCTGAGCCAGAAACAAATGGACGGACTTGATCTGCTGCTTTCCACTCACGGAGGCTGCTGTGGCCCCAGTGAAGATCTCATGGCCCCCGACCCTGCCATTTGGCTCTTAGGTGTCCCAGGAACCTGCACAAGTTACAGTGCTGATCTGTGGGAGGGCGGTGCCTCTGCTGAGTGGGCTACCCTTCTCTCGCTTCTTTGTTCTGACCGGGCCAAGCCTCTGAGCTGCTGTGGGCGACATCAGGAACTGATGAACTTGAGCAAACAGGATGCAGTATGCCAGCAATCTGATCCTAGCCGCAACCTCTGTCAGCTATTTAAGGAAAAGATGGATGAGTGCAGCGTGATCTGGGCCGCTGGTGAGCAGAGGGTCCTTCTGCTGTGATACGGAATACTGCAAAGCGCTAGGAAAGTAAGAGCCTGCAGACAGGAAGATGGTTTCCCCCTCACAAGGCACCTGCCTATGTGGGCCTTTTCTTATAGCCTGTGCCAGCTCCTCCACACACCTGTTCACAGGAATGAAGACTGAGTGCCCAACCCAGATCTTTTTCCTGCGTATAGTTTTTTCCTGGAACACAGTTCACAGCCCTTCACTAGAGTGTGTGTGGCCATGGGCTGCCAGATGATCCCCTGGGCACTGCGCCATGGTACGGAAGTGGCTGGTGTGTGTGCCTTTCCTGTCATTACTACGGATTTTAGGGTTTAGTTCAGAGGCATTGTCTGCAGGAACTGGAGCTGACTCATTTCCAGTCACTTGGCTTCTTTCTTTAAGCAAGAAAGAAAACACTGACTGTGTGGCAGGGAAGTTTTACAGCATGAATGCAATGTTCACCCAACAGTTACACGGGGACACTGATGGGTTACGTCCAGGTTGCACTGTGTAGTTTGAGGAGGAAGTGCATTTTTCTATAGCAATCACATAGAGAACATTGAGAAACAATGGTCAATAATATGCAAACTGTCTTTGCCGTCTCTGCCTCTGTCAGATCTAGAGAAGGTTTCTGTCCTACACATTAAGACACATTTGATGCTATAAGCTCTGTCCTATAGATTGAGATGCATTTGATGCTATGAGCTGGCTGCAACTCTTTATGGATCTACCCAGCTTCCTTACCTGAATTTGCCCTCTGTGGATCACAAGGGGAGAGACATGCTTTATTTTCTGAGTAATTTTAGCCCCAGGTAGACTTTGTGCTATCAGGCATTAATATTTCCAGAGCTTCACAGTCACTGTCATCATAATGTCATCTGAGAACTTTGGCCTGTAAATATCACTAGAAGACAACTTCTGTCCCAATATATTTTCATTTCCCTTTTAGGCTTTATAGTACCACAGCAATAATAGAGGGTGCTATGGTTTGAATATGTTCAAGCCCCCCAATCTCAGGTTGGATTTTAATTCCCACTGTGAGAAATTAAGAGGGTGGACACTTTAACTGTGGTACCCAGAGGTGAGGCTTTCAGGAGGTGCTGAGGGTTAGAAAAATCAGAGACACCCCATGACTCAATTCCAGTGGCATTAAGGGAGGAAGGAAAGAAATCAAAAGAAGCCCATGTATGTACCTATTTCTCATCATACAGTGGTCTGACTCTTCTAGTGGCCTGATGGGGCCTCCCAGCTGGACAACAGTTGTGAACCAAAACATACCTCCTTTCTTTAAAACTTACTCTATCTGTGGAACTGCATTATTAGTACCAGAAAAAGGAGTAATACAGGGAGCTGTGATACCCAGGAATCACTTCATAGGCAATGTGGCCAGGCGTGGTTCTGGGCTAGCAGCTAATGACCTGCTGGGATCCCTCATTTAGAAGGGGTGCTGGATCCCTACAAATAATGAGTCCAGATAGCATGGCTAATGTGGCCCACAGCTATGACTGACTCCAGTGGAGATGGCCACAAAACAAAAAAAGACATGCTGGGTAGAAAGAGCTGATATGTACAAAGTGTGTAAAACATCATGTTGTGAGCTGGAGGTGCTGATCAGCTGCAGAGTTAGCTGGCCCCCACCCTGGGTCCAGTTTCTAACTTTCATTGGTAATATTTTGTGGTGTCTACACACTGAACTAGTAACATTTTGGCTATACTGGGTGGAATAAAGATACTATTAAATTAATTTTATCTGCTTCTTTTTACATTTAAAAGCGTGGTTGCTAGAAAAAATTTATAAGTGTCACAGGGCATGTTTAGTGGATGGTCATCATCTGGCACCCAGGAGGACACGGTGTTGTTCGAGGCACAGGACTCTAGCCGCAGCATCTGGGCACCTGCACTTTTGACATTTTGTTTTCCATTAGGGAAGGAGGAAAGAGAGTGCCACAAATGTGCGCAGTGGGCATCTAGTGTCAGGGGCTGTTCTGTGGGCTCTGAATGGGCAGGGCCTCCTGAGTGGTTCACCTGGCATCTGTCTTGAGCAGCCTTTCAGGTTTGAGTGGCAAAGGGCAATCGATGTTGGCAACTGGCGAGGTCAAGCAGGTTGTTTGGATTTGTAGTCTCATAGTTTCTGTGGATTCAGAGCTCTATTCTAAATCCCGTGCTTCCATCTGGTTGTTGCCAGGTACACTGCCATCGTGGGTGATAATTCTGAGCCCCAACTTCTCATACCTCAGGAAGTCCATGACACAGTGGGACGTGCGAGAGTTTCACTGCTCTCAAGACCCTGGCACTGGGTTGAGGATGACAGGGAGCACTGATAACGGAAGTCAAGGGCTATGTGGCTCGATGATAGTAGAAATGAAAACTGAAGCCAGTGCTGCATGTGTAGCCAATCTCTTTAGTGGAGGCCCTGAACAAAGCAGGAAGGTGATAGCACTGGGTGAGAGCCTTCACCCTAACAAAGGAGCAGCGCCAGCCCCGGCTTTGATGAGTGGGCTGGGGTCTGGGGTCTGTTAATTTTGCATTGGGCCATGAGTATTTTTTTTTTAGCATTTTCTTCCTCCAATATTCAGAGATTTCTTTCTTGTGGAAGAAATGGAGCTGAGATTTCTCTTGTCTTTGGAGACCTCCTCCCTCTGGTCATAGCACCTCAGTTCTTGCAATAAGAGTAGTGATGAGCTAAGCGTGCCTTCTTCACATTGGCTCAGAAGGAAAGGGGCAAAACATGTCTTCACATTCAGTGACTAACAGGCCACAGATTTAGGTTGGAGAATCTCGTTCTCTGGCCCCTTGTCCCCACAAAAGTTGCTGGCACACTCTGCTGGACAATACCAAACCATCCTAACCTTGCTTCAGAGCTCTGTGTAGTGGCACAGTTCAGCGCAGAGTTGGTCCTTAAAGGAAAAGCTGAAGAAAAACAGAAGGAGAGAGAAGGGATCAGGAATCTAGAGGGAGAGCAACTCTCCGGAATATGCAAGAGAGAATATCAAGTAGGATGTTGTATCATTTGAAGACGGAATCTGTGACCTGCTAATTGAAAGCTGCCTAAGAGGAACATTTGATATCAATACAATTTACTTAACCAAATTACTGTTATTAGTGTGCAGCAATGACAAAGAATCATCAAGCATCCACACATTTAATTTTGGTGATTATTATTTATGCGTAATTTATGACCCCCAGTGCAAAGCACAGCTGGAGGGATCACGGAGATGACTCATGATTTCCTAAGGCCAAATTTCTGTTTTGCTTTATTTTGCCAAAATGATGGTTTTATCGAATCCCTGGGATGATAGTCTGGTCCTGATATGTCACTAGTGCGGAACACATTGGAGGAAATGCAGGAACACTGAATTATAACTTTGTTTTTAATGAGAGGTTCAACTTCTTCTTTGTTCTTCAATCTGAAGCTCTAACCAGAAATCTCGAGGACACAGGTCTAATAGTTCCTTTAAGACACTAGCTGCCGACTACAAAGAGGATACATAACACTAAGGCACATTCAGCTCACTGAGATGGTTTAATTACCACATATCTATGATTTCTAGGAAGGCTCTTCATCCAAGTCCCCTGAAAACGCACATAGCACACATCCTGGGCCTGCACAGAAGACCCTCAGGACTGTTATGCTCAGGAGGGATGTGAGGGGGGTAGAGGGGGTCACATTTCCATTTATGTAGCAGTTGTAATTCTGTATTGGGCCACCATAGCTCCAAACCTTTGCCCCAGTTATTTTAGAGGAATTTGGACCTTCATGGGGACATAGATGCATTAAAATAAAAATCTTTTTTAATAGAAAACTTAGAAACAGGAAGCCTACAACATAGTGATCATGAATTGGACACCATCAGAAGTGAAAGTGGGATAGTTTGGGTAAAATAAATGAAAAGCAGTAAGTGGCCTCTCAGTCATCTTCTCAGATTTTCTAAGGTTTTCATCGATGAAGTAAGTAATCACATTAGTTGCATGGTGGGTGGGTAGATGCTCTGCTGGTGGTCTAGTTGGAGACACCTAAGCATGCCTGTCCTTCAGAGCATGCTTGACCCAGGCCACTATATCTGGTCATCAGGTTTTAAACCGAAAGCTTCCCCCACCATAAACAGAATGGAAGTCTCAGGCCACAGAGAGCCTGCTTTGTTATGAAGCCATCACCAAAGTTCTCGTTTGAAAAGCTGCAGATTTATGAGCACCTTTTTTCTCCTCTATCAACTTGTTTCTATTCCTGGACTACTTCTGACATTCAACATAAATGCTACTTTTGCCTAATTCTTAAACAGAGAGATGAGTTTTTCACATTCAAATAATTTAGGCCAAGATTCTTACAATCAGGGCATGGATGAAGTATGTTCACAGCCTCTTCCTCACATTCTCTCTCATTGCACTCTACTTCTTGCTAAAGGATATTGCCATATAAAAACCAGTTTCAAGTAGATGTGGTGTACTTCTAGACAAATTAAGTTTCAATAAATCCTGTCATGTTCCTAATCAGATTGTCACCAGCTTCCTCTTCATCAGCTCTCCCTCTGGGAAGGAGATGAGGTAAGTACATCTCAAACTAAGGGCCTCCCTCTCCCTAAAGTCTTCTATAGTTCTCCTTTCCCAGGGAGCCTTGAAACCAAAGCTTCTTCTGGCTTCCCATTCCATTTGTAGCCCAAGAGATTCTCATTTATTCCAATTCCTATTTTTCCCAATGGACTTTTAAACAAAATAAATTTGGACAATTTGAAAAATATAATCTTTTTTATCCAAAAATTATGTTGTGTTGCCCTTTTTATGTCTAAATGTGTCATGTCAAATCTTTAATAGAGTTTATTGCTGTTCTAGCTTGATTGGTATATAAATTTTTACAAGGAGTTTTATTGCGAAGAAAGTTATTGACTAGGTTATTTGTCATAGGACAAACTAGCAGACTGAGCTTCAAGCACAGTTGTATAGTAGGGTGCCTGCACATTTTGGGACATTTTTGATCAAGTCTAAGCTACTGTTCTTCCACTGGAAAGATCTGAAGATAGAAGTGTGGTGCAGGCACAAACAGCATTAAGCTTTGGCAAGAAATTTGAGCTCATAGAATGGATTTAAAGATCTATAGAAACCCTTGCTGTTGCTATTCTGTTCACCCTGAATCCCTAATATCTTGATTTTTTTTTTTTTACTAATGTGACAGTTACTTAAGATGATGTCTTTGAATTCCTACAGGACTCTCAGACATCTTTTGAATTCCCAAGGAGCCCATCAGAATGTATCCAGGAGTATTTTACTATGTATACAACTTGGTTCTAGAAATGTAGACAGAGAACAGTACTAATTATGTCAAATAGTCACCATCTAAAGACATGGCTGGAGAGTTTATTCTTTATAATAAAGAACATCTTCCTCCCTAAACCTCTTCTACCCTCTATCTCTCATACACAAATAGCTAGCCTGAAACACAAAAATCCAACATGACATAGGTTAGAACTCAGTAAAATTCTTTCCTCTTTCTTCATTCTTACCAGGTACATTTCTGTTCATTTTAGGATGGACATTATTTAACAAAATCTTTTCGTATGAACAGCAAAGATCCAGTTAATAAACATGTATATGAAAAAAATGGCATAGTTCAAAAGACAAAAGCTCCACACTTTACCTTTGCAGCTCCTGCATCATAGATGTCCCCTGCTCTTGCATTTTGTGTGCAACGTGTGTCCTTCTGTGTTCGAGAAACTTCTTTGATGGTGACAATGTTTATAACAAATTATCATTGTTATCTTGCCATAATTAAGGTGCTTTTCACATAGTTGGTACTTAATAAAGTTTGGTTGTTTTTATAAATTATTGAGAACGTTTGTAATGTCCCATACTTTGTTGCAGTTGTCATGGCAACACTCTGGCCTTCCTGTGTCCTTGTGTTTTGTGTGCCTTTTCCTTTATGGTGGCTGTGGGAGGTCTCACGCTGTGTGGTTTCTGAGTGTTTTTTAGTCATCTCAACTCTGAGGCTGTGGTGTTCATCTGCGCTCCCAGCATCCCCAGGGACACTTCCAGCTGGGTCCTCCACAGGCCACCTGTTGCCTCTGCTTCAGCCCCTGCTCCTTGTACTCCTTGCTAAAGGATATTGCCAAGCATTGAATACCCTGTACTGGAAACCTTAGAGCTATTTTTAATTCCCTCTTCTCCCCAACTCACCATCCCAAGTATCCTGGGTTTTGCCTCTTCTATCTTCAGTACCTTTCAACACTGCTCTTTCTCTATTCTCAGGGTTCTTATTGCAGAACAAGATGACTATTTTCCCTGTATGTGACTTTTCACATCTTAAATTGAAGCTCACATTTCTTGGGCAGACATTCAAGGCCGCAGTGCTGTGCCTGAATGTGCCCCATGCTCCGTCTCTCTTATTTTTCTTTTCTCTATGAGCACATCTTGTTCTCTCCTGGTTCTTTGTCTTGCTGTTGTGCAGTGCCACTTCCACAGAAGCCTGTCTGCTCACACTTACGAGACCTAGTGAGAGCAATCCTGGCACTGCCTCCTGTTTGATTTTCACAGTGTCCTTTACATGCCTCCTTTACGTCTAGGGTAGCATGGATTCGTTGCAATGTACTATTGTGTTCCCATGTTCATCTCTTGGTGAAACTTCATAGTCTAGAGAGAGGATGATACTTTAATCATCTTTGTGTCTATAGCATGTCGCTAGTTAACCAGAGACCTCTATGTGTTTTCACTGACTACATCTGGTATTTCAGACCTCTGTCCTGGAAGATGCTGGTGTGTGCCAGGTATAGGAGAACTTGGTCACTCATAGGTATGTGCTGTGAGTATGTGAGGGAAGATTGTGTGTGTGTGTGTGTGTCTGTGTGTGTGTGTGTGTTGATGTAGAAGTGTGTGTATTTGTGTTTGTTCCTATGTTTGTCTACATATGTATCTATATAGACCTGTCTGTGTCTGTGTGTGTAAGTCTGTGGTTGTGCCTATGTGCAACTATGTATATGTGTATCTATTTCTGAGTCTCTCTTCTCTGTGCATCTATATATGTCTGAATGTGTATGAAGTATGCTGAAAGATATGGTAAATGTTTATAGTTTATTATAGTAAAAGGTACAGTCAGTTCCCACCAAGATACTCCCCTCACTTTGAACTCACACATCCTATGTTTCTTGCTAATTTCTGAAGTGGCTCTGGAAGGTCTCCTTATGTGTATATCGAGCTACACATGAAGTCATTAACGGATTAACCCACTGAGGAGTGTAGCACCTCAACTCTTCCCCAAAGCTCCATTTCTGACTTCATGAGACTTGCGTGGGATATTTTAGATGTAAGCCATAATAGTATGTGTGTGCACCTGTGTGTGTATGTACACATGTATGCACATGCACACTTGTGTCGGGGACTAATGCAGGAAGTCGGGTAGAAGACAGTCCTCTTCCTCTGACCTGTGTCTGTGGAGAGCATCATCCTTTAGCTGCAGGGTGGGGGCTCCTGGGCTCTTCTAGTAGTGGGGTGGCCAGAGTGAGCACTGAAGAGCGCTGAGCATGGGGGACACATACGGGGACACTCATGTGGGGAGCTTGACATTGCGTGTCTGCCACATTAGGTCTTGCTTGTTTCCATAATGAAAACAGCATGCTGCTTCTCACGCATAACAACATTTGACTTCCTGGTCAGCTCTTTTGTTTTGTTTATTTCAGCATAAAGTATTCCACTCTTTAAAAATATTACTTTCTTTTATCTGTTTTATAGTATTAAAATACATCAGTGTGTTTATACTGTAAAATGGGAAATGTCAAAAACATTTTTATAACAACTTTCTTTTAATCTCTGTTTGGGGGGTTTTAGCTTTTAGGTTATGCTCTATTTTGTCCATTTCTATAAGGATTTGATTTTTCTATTAAGGAATCCAATATTTTTGTGTTGGACAAATGTTCAGGATACAAAAAGGTGTACCATGTCTCTCTGATCCTGGTTTATAGTATAGGTTAATATGATATTAGACTCATTAGTGTGAAAATGTTTTGGTGGTGATCTTCAAACTTTTAAAAAGCATTCAGTTTTCAAGAGATGCTATGTTCTAACAAATGTTTCCTTTGGTTTTAGCCATTTTGACCATAATTTTCCATGCTGCATTAGACGACCCTGAGCTGATTATGGCTTTTTATACTGCATTGGGTTAGAGGTGCACAGAATATCCCAGAGGTGCTGAAAAGTATTTGAATGAATTAAATCCTCTCAGAGTGGAAATACTTATGAGCGTCCCATTGCTTAGTGACACAGAAGAGAAAAGTCCTTCACTGCTGATAATTTCAGGCTGCTGTTCACAGGGCCATGACCGCATGAAAGGTTTTCAGTTGCTGATGTTGTAGGCACATTGAAATGCTAGAAAGAGCAACATTACCTTTAAAAAAAATCAAGAGCTTTTTCTTTAATTTGAAAGCGATGAATCCTTCAAGAAGTCCAATTTGTGCACTGGTCAGTTATGTGCTATTGCTTTTTGTGATGTGGAGAAAGCATTTGTGGTACTTGATTTGTTCTCTCATGAAAATCTTACACTAAGAAGATATAAGCCTGTTATAGATTGCACTGAATGTCAAATGACCACATGAAATAAAGATACATCAGTCCACTAAAATTTCATATTCTCAGGGTCATTCTATCCAGAAAATTACAGACAGATGTCTGCAAAAGAATTCAGTTAATATAAAGGAACAACCCTGTTACCTGCTATTGTATTTATCTTATCAATGTTTTATACTGGTCCTGGATTTGTGTATTTCTAAAAGAGTGAAAAAAGAGAAATAGTCACAGATCATCTGGTCCTTAAGTTGACTCTTCCTTTAGTCTGAGAATCTCTTCCAGGGTAGATATAATTTATTTATTTCTGCATGCTTATTCCTGTGCATTTTCAGGGCTACACTGTAGATAAGTGTGATTTTCAAGGATATGTTTGCATTTATCTCATTTTCTCATTCATGTTTCATTCTACATGAGAAAAGTTCCTCATGGGCCACTGGGACACTGGAGAACTGTTATCAAATGCAGTTCCTTCACATTCACTCTTCCACAGGCATCCCCAGTGATGTTCCTCTACCCAGGATACGTGGGTCTGAAGGTGATGGAGGAAGAGTTCTGGGACAACCCCTCAGACATACCCACCTTTATATTTTGACTTTTTATTTCCATATTTGTTTTGTCTTTAAAACTGAAAGATCACAGTAACTTTTGCATCCTTGGACTAGATAAAATGACTTCAAAGACACTGTTCTTGCTAATTTGTTGTCTCCTAGGCCCTGCTGTACATCATACTATATATGACCTGACCTTGTAAATAATCCCAAAAGCAAACTAGAAATAGGTGAAATTGCTCTAACAGTCACTAACTCTGCTAACTCTGTCTCTCCTTGCCAACCCTCAGCACCCACCACCCCATACCAGTTATTGTCAGACAGGTGAACACCTAGAACCTATTTAGATTGTGTTCTTTCTGTGATGTTTGTGATTCTGATATGTAGGCTGCTATAGATGTGCTGGGCAACACAGTATTTTCCTCAGCTCTTCCCATACTCCACATAGATTGTCTTGATTGGATGCTCAATAAGTAAAAAAGTAAAATGAGTAAAACTAAGTAAATCATACAACCTTATGACCATGTGACTTTAACATACAAAACAAATGCCTTCATATGAACCACATATCTATACTGCCGTTCTCTCAAAATGTCAAAAGTGTGAGATATCTTAAAACTTACCTAGAGGTCTACCTTCTACATCCACAGTTATTTGTGTTAAATAACCTCAAAGAGGTCAAACACATGAGCTGAAATATCAAAACTAATGATGTGTCTTTGTTATCATCAGTTGGCAGTAAGCCTGCATACTGAATGATCCATTGCCCTTGGTCAAAGATATCTCGTGAGGTTGGATCAGAGATCAGCCATCGCTGAGCCAGATGCAAGGCCTCTGTAGACTAAGAATCACACTGGCAAACCCAGAGCCTGGAATAGACCATTCAGTTTGCCATGAGTGAAATCCAGACCCGTGTATAGGTGTGTGTGTGTGTGTGTGTGTGTGTGTGTGTTTATCACCAATGGGTCTCAAGAGTTCTTATAGATGTACTTAATGAATAAGAGTTCTATATAACTTAAGAATTTGCTCCTCTGCGATGTTAAGACTGTTCACTTTCTTCAAAGGTGCACTTTATAAAATAATTGGCCACCTTTAATTAAAGGTACACTAGTGTGAAGGCACAGTAAATCTATTTGCTATTATTTTAGAGACTGTCAAATTCTTATGTCCAGTGTTTTCTCATTCTTTTCAACTTGATGTCCAGAGCTCCAGAAAAATCCTATGAACATAACATAGCTTCTTATTTTAATTTCTGCTTTACTACCTTAATCTTTGGTGGATCTATAATCTTTTTTTTAGATTGAAATCTTTATTGGTACATTAAATATACACATCATGATTGCACTCAACAGTGAGAATTTATACCAGTATATGACAGAACTTAATTCTTATTTTTTCCCATAGCCCTACCCACCCTACCATCCACACCCCCTATATACATAAACTTCGTTTCTTTTCTTTTTTGTTATAATCTCATTATTTTTCCCCCTTCACCCTATTTCGCTTTGAGTATTTTCCATTTCACAATATATAACATACAATTCTAGAACTCATTTACATCTTTATTTTCTCCTACCAGAGAAAAGATGTGATATTTACCTATCTGGGAACTATTTATTTCACTTATGAGGATATCCTCAAAGTATGTCCATTTCAGTATAAATGATTTAAACTTATCATTTTTTATGGCAAAGTAATATTCCATTCTGTAGAAGAACCACAACTTTTTATCCAGTCTCCAGTTGATGGACATTTGGGTTGTTTCCAAGGCTTAGCAATCACAAACTGAGCTGCTATAAACATGGGTGCACATATGTCACTGTGATATGAATCTTTTAATTCTTTTGTGTATATACCTAGCAGAGCGAAGGCCGGGTCAAATGGGACCTCCAATCCTAGCTTTTTGAGGAATCTCCAAACTGATCTCCACAGAGGAAGAATGCCACACAGAAGTGAGAGAGGGACTAGATACACCTCCATGACCCACTCAGCACACCCAGAAGTGGGCTCCACCAGTGCACTAAGGCAGACTCCAAAATCAGTCAGATAGACATTGCACTCTAATTGCCAAGTGAAATACTGAGTACAGTGCTTTTACCTAGGATTTGGAACAAGATGAAAAGATAACCCGAGAATAGGAGAGGCACTATTAGGAAAGAGGAAGTGGCTTGGGAGAGAAAGGAGAGGAAGGGAAGTGAGCAGGGATAGTAGACAGGATCAAAGCTGAATATACATATGTATGAAACCATTAATATGTAAAACTACTGTGGATAATTTTTAAAAAGAATATGATTGATTTCTATCACTCCTAAAATATTGTTTGAGAAGGTATAGCCTAGACAGAAACCTGATAAAATAAAAAACCATAAAGTTTGAAAAGTAAAATTATCATTACATGATTATATGTTAGAAAGTCCTGGAAAATTTATGAGGATACAAGCCATCTAAAATTGATAAATAAATTTAACAAGGCCATAGTATAAAGGTCAACAACTGAATTTCAACATATCAGCAATAAGAAACTAAAAACTGAAAATGAGAATCTGCTTGCAATTATAGGATCAAAATCATTGAATACTTGTAAATAAAATAATAAAACAATTAAGAAAGTTTTCCATTAAAAATTACAAATTATTACTTGGAAAAATTTAAAAAGAACCAAACAAATGGAAATACATATCATTTTTATGGATTGAAAGACTCCAAATCATTAAGATATCTGTGTTCTTCAAGTTATCTGGAGATTCAATACATCAAAAATTTCCATGGTTTTGTAGATTTTTTCTACAAAACTTAAAATTTGTCTGCTGTATAAAATTTTACAAAATTTGGTAAACTTAGTAAAATAATTCTCAAATTTATATAGGAATAAGAAAGGTTTAGACTAACTAAAGCAAGGTTGAAAAGGAAGCACTACGTTGGAAGACTCACACTTTCTGGTTTTAAGACATACTATAAAGGCACAGATACAAGTCAGTGCGGAATTCAGGTGTAGATAAGCAAATACATATATGAAACAGAAGAGCAAGTTCAGAATCAGGACCACTAGAGATGGAAAACTGGTTTTTGTCGGAGATGACAAAGCACTTCAGTGCAGAAAGGAGAGTCTTTACGTGAAATGGTGTGGGAATAAATGTATAGTTGTATGGGAAAACACTTAACCTGTACATAATAAGCAAAAATTAATCCTAGATAGGTCACAGAAACAATCAGAAAAGCTGCAACTGTCAATCTTCTAAATGAGAACAGATTTTTAACTAGGAGAGAGGCAAACATCTCTTACACAACACAGAAACCACTAAGCTAGAAAAAAAGAAGTTTGACTTCATCAAAATGATAAAATTCTCCTCCAAAAGGGCCAAAGAAATATATTTTCAATGCAAATACAATATTTGAAAAGATCCTTGGATCTAGAAGATGTAAAATTTCCCATACATCAATGAGAAGAAAGAAAAACAAACTAGTAACAATAGGCAAGATATTTGAAAAAAACCCTAGAAGACAAAAAGGAGTATCGGAATAATCTATAATTGCTTACAAAAATTGTTCACTAATCCCTAATCATGAGGAAAATACATACTAAATTGTCATGAGCTATTACTTCAACTAGAAGAGCTAAAATCAAGAGATTGTTAACAGCAAAGCTGACAAAAATATCACCCAGCCAGAACTTTCATACGTTGTTTGAGAGATTGCAAAATAGCACAGAGACTTTGAAAATCTTCTTCCCTCACATAAAAATCTATCCCTCATGCAATTTAAAACAATCTTGTTTTTGGGAATTTACCAAATCAAAACATGTGCCACAGTGAGCCTCTATAAAAATGTCTATAGTAGCCTTATCTATAAAACCTCCAAAATGGACACAACTTGGATGGCCTTGCACACCAGCATGATGATCAAATACAGGCCTCTCACACAGTAGAACACCACTCTGAGAGGGGAGGAGAACTACTAATAACTGTCAGCAGTGGGAATGAGTTTCACAGATATTATGTTGACTCAAAAGGTATCAGAAACAAGTGGAACCTGACGCATGATTCCATTTACAGTTCCTTCAAGGACAGGAAAAGCAACCACTGTCACAGCAGAAATTGGCTTTGCCCAGAAGAAGGTTGACTCACAAGGGGCGGGAGGGACTTCCCGCTGATGGAAGGCTTCTGTGCCTATTTGGGGCTATCATTACACTGCTATGTGTGGTCCTCCCTCTTTACGGGTGTGGGGGGTTGCTTTCTGAAGTTTCAGTAAGACACATCTACCACAGTTCAAAAATATTACTGGATGTTTCCAAGATTTAGCTATCACAAACTGAGCTGCTATACACATGGGTGCACATATGTCGCTATGATATGAATCTTTCAATTCTTTTGTGTACATCCCTAGCAGGATCAAATGGGACCAGTGACATTGAAATTGCGCTCCAGTATACTCACTTTAAATCCCTTCCTATGTTTTTCCACTTCCCTCCCTCTCTTCCTTCTTGTCCACCCACTCATATATATATAATATGAATATATATGTGAATATATATTATTGTATATCTCTATATATCTACATTTATGTACATAGGCCAGTTTTAGGGTGAAAAGGTATACGACTGAGCCTCATATATTGAGAGCTGTTTGATGCTGACGAGTTGAACTCCGTAATCACACGGTGAGAGACAGAGTGGAAATCCTACTCTCAATCCTATGAGCTGTCTCCTTCAGCGGGAAAGTAAACCCTCCCAATCACAGCTTCCTTGCCTATCAGTGGGGGTCTGAATTTTACTTTCTAGAGTCACTTTGAGAGAGAAGAAAGAGAGCACTTAAGAGAATAATGGTGAAGAAGTGTGCAGCAGACGTACAGCCAGCGCAGCTACTGGGGAGAGTATCCCAGTGGTGCTCTCAGGAGCTGTGCTTGTGTGAGGACCATGTCCCCCAAAGGCCTGTGGATGAAAGTCCTGGTCGTCAGTGTGCCACTGTGGGAAGGGCTTTGAACGTGAGCAGGAGGGGCCTTGTGGAAAGCTTTAGGTCACTGGGGTGTGCCCTGGAAGGGAACTGTGAGACACTAGTCTTTCTCTTTCCTCTCCGTTCCCACCTTCAGTGAATGGTCTGCTGCCCCACTGGCTCCTGCCAGACTCTGTGGACAACTGATCTACCTCTTCCTGGACTGGAAGCTCAAAAGCTACAGACAAAACTAATGTGTTCTCTTTATTGATGTGTCTCAGGTCCTTGGTACAGTGATGGAAAGCTAACTGACACAGTAGTGTATTTCCTCTGCATGGAATGCTCTGCCTTTTCTTCTCCAATTTCCTCCTGATTTTACTCATTGAATTATAAATAAAATATTTTTTCTTTTATTCTGTTGTCTTCTGGTTCCCAAGTTAAGGCACATTTGGCTTCTTCTATACATTTATTAGAACTCAGAAATTCTGTCCGTCATTATCTGTTTCAACCATACTTTCCAATTAACTATGAGTGGCTTCATTTTAGAGGCCATGACGTCACCCTATCCCAGTGTGTTGCTCATTTTGTAGAAATATGAGACACTTTGTGAAGTTGAATTGAATGAAGAAATCTCACACGTGTTTCCTAGAAGCAGTCAGGCTTTCCAGGCTAATGTTCCTTTTTAATTACAATCCATCAAATATATGGAAATGAAAGCCATCTTTGCTTGATAGAACCAGTTGTTTTCTCTGTGAAAGGTTATATGAAATGACATTTTTTCCTTCTTAATTACATTCCAATTTCCTTTCTCAGTGAGAAATGGACAAATGCATATCAAATATATATTTTAGTGTATGCTGTAGAAAGCATAAAAGTTTGGATGATTTCTGATACCTTTCACATATATATTATATAGCTACAAGTTATTTCAACAGTGAACATTGCCTGCACTATATTCAGTAAGTATTCAGTAAGGTTGAACTCTAAATACATGACAGAATGTTATCAACAAAGTTGAACAAATGAGGGGCGTTTAAGGGAATGGTAGTTACTTAGGTGGTCAGAAGATTGTTACACGGACACTAGTGCTTTGCGATGATTTTGTTCCCTGTTTTCCTTAAGACCACATGCTTTTGCATTCTTCCTACAGAACACTTAGGTTACTTTGTAAGCAAAACTAGTGTGTCCTTGTGTTCTACCTGCTTCTTCCCCCAAAATCTCAGTAGTGTGTGCTCTCAGGAGCATGTTGATTCTAGGTATCACGTGAGACAGAAATCTCCTGTCTTTGGTCAGACTAGAGAGTCCTAAGGAGCAGATGAAAGCACTTCCTACGTGATGTTATTACCATCAAAGACACATTGATATAATGCAGCATGTTTTACTTTGACCTCTCAGGAGCTGGGAGCAGATTGTCGATTACTCCTTTCTTCCTTATACTGTTCAAAGGAAGGAGAGGAAGTATCCTGCTACTATAGATAAAGAAGCTGAGACATTGACAGATAAAAACTTAAAGATTTATTGTAAATACAACATTACACAGAATTTGTGAGTCAAACAGAGACATTCTATTATATTATTCAGAATGCGGTGAAGTGGTATAAACGTTCAGGAATTTAAAGTGTATGCTCTTTTATAGTTGTCCATCCCTCCATATCTCTGGGTTTTTCATCTGTAGATCTAATCAGTAATGGGCCCTCCCCCAATTACACTTGCACTGGATGTGTAGAGATTGCTTGGTTGTTATTTCTGGAAAAATACACTATAACAAACTCTTCACAAAGCATTGACATGGCATTAGGTACCATGGCACTCAGAAACAACTGAGAATATATGAGAGGATAGGAGTAAGTTCTGTGAAAGCATTTTGCGGTTCCATATCAGGTCATTAAAGGTCTACAGATTTTGATATCTGTGAGGGTATAAATCATTCCACTATAGTTTATGAAGTATGTCTATACTTCAAAACAAATTTCATAAAGATCTGGTTGGAGTGAAAATGTCTTTCATGAAAGTAAACATATAAGCTTAAAATGTATATTATTTGTCTTAATATAATGTGTGTATCATCTCAGTTTCATACTCATGTCTTGTTCAAGATACTTCAAATAAGACAACCAGCAGCAGAGCAGACACAGGATGGTACTGTTGAGAACACAGAACTTTACTATGCACTCAGAACCCAAAGCCCTGCTGGATTTAGCTGAGCCATTATTCAAGCATGCCTAATAAAATCTTCTGTCCACTTGCTTCCTCTTTAAGAGGTAGGATGTCTCTCCTTTTGGAAATGGCTTAGATGACCTTGTTCACACTGCTCCAGGTTGACAGCTCAGGAATGCCTGGGGAGAGGAAACCAGATGACCAGCATTATCTTATCTTACTGTTGCCGCATGGGATGACACATTAAAGACTAGTATGGCAAGGTCATGTGAGAGGTAGCCAAGTGCCTTTTGAAACAGTGACCATGACTTGATGTGAGAATTGAGAAGAGGATGAAGTTTAACTGTTCTTTCATAGGTCCTGAGGATGAGGGATGGGACTTGTGAATCGATGCCAAAGTCACTCTATCGTGTTGACTTACTCCACACAGGCCATCAACCTAGTATCTGCACTTTGCTTCCAGAAGAATTGTATTATTCCTCTGTGCATGGAGCAAGCACATAAGTGAAATTAGAGAATGGTGCTTCCTCTTAGTAAAAGAGCAAGTCACTTTTAATATGAGCTTTATATTTCCCAATTAATTTCATTATCCTTCTTGGTTCAAGCTTACAAAAATGCATAGCATTTCCCACAGGAAGCCACTTTCCTCCAGAGTAGGAAGTGTGCTGGCTCACATCCACCCTGTGGGGCTTGTCCTAAGTCTCCCTGCTGTTCCAGTTAGTCACTGAGACAGCTTCATCCCCGTCACCAGTGGGGACACAGATTCACCTGCCTACAAGGCTGTGAGCTCTTGCCATAGGGTGACTGCAACAAGATCACTCAACACAAAGGGGCTGACTGTAAGTTGGTGATCATCTGACATTTTTACAAAGCTTGAGAAAGAGTAAGAAGACAATAGAAATTTGTCTTCTCTCAAATCCTCATTAATCACTTCTGCAGGGATGGAAGGCAAGCTCAGAAGGAAGTTAGACATTTGAATATTTGTCTTTTAAGAGAAATTATGCTTTTCTTGAGGAGAACAAAGGAAAGTCAATAGTTAAGCTTCTGAGGAAGGGCAAAGTGGCTGACACACCGTGAGCCCCCAGAACAAGTGGCATCCTGAGATGTTGTGGTGCTTTCTGTGGTCGATAAGGGCTGAAGTTCCTTCTGCTCAGGCCAGCTCCTCTCATCTCTCATCTTGTTTTCTGTCTCAACCTTATTCCTGTTGGTTATTTGGCCACCGAAAAGTGGTAATGAATATCTTTAGAAGTGTAGTGGCTCTAGAAGACCAGGAAATGATAAGAGGTCCTAAATAGAGCTCCAGCTTTCATCTGCTTATGTAGCTCTCATTTTGAAGCAGAAGAATGAGTGCTGGGCTCTGGGGCTGATGGCTGTGCAGGAGAATGGGGCACACTGTGTCTGTGAGACCTCAGGGTGGGGGCTGAGCCAGCATTTTGGCCCATTCCCACGCTCTGCACCCAGATGCTCTGCAATGTCCATATAATCAACAGACACCATAAGCATGAGGTTGATGAGACTGCTCCAGGTGTCATCTTCACAGGAAACTTCCTAAATGGAGACCATTTCTAGCACTCCAGAGGGGCTGGGTTTCTGAGAGCTCAGGGGTTGAGGAAGTTCTACCAATATGGAGAAGAAATGACTAACAGGGAAGGGAGTCAGTGGGGGGGGGGTAGACAAGGAGAAGCCAGAATTTTTTGGAGCAAGTTGATTTGGTGAAAGAGCAACTGAGTTGACTTTTCTACATTAGCAGAGATAAGGAGCACAGAGCGCTTCAGGGGTCTAACCAAGGCATGGCCAGTCCGCATGTACCTTTCTGGTGTGAGGGGAAGCCACAGCACTGTGCCCAGGACTGAGGTGCCCTGTCAGAGTGATGGAAGGGCCTAGATTCGATGATGATTTTGGAAAGTGTAAGTTTTAATTAAAAGAATATGCTACTCCTCAAAGCCAGATGTTTTCTTTTTTGGTAGAGGGCTGTCATTCTGTTCCAAGTCAGGATAGCACTATTAACATGGGTCATAGTCACATCCATCTTGCCATCTCAGGTGCTTCTCAAACCCCACGTGTGTCGAGGTTTCCTTCTAGCATCCTGGACAGTGGACATCACATCCATTCTTCACACAGAGTAGGTGCCATGGACCAGAGGACTGGGATTTGGAGTTAGCAGATTCTTGTGCCTTTGATAAGAACCCACAGGAGAAATATGCGTGTGGGGCTGAAGAAGTTTATACTTTGGTATCAATGGTTCTGCTGTTAGCAGAACTTTTGAGATCAGTTTACCTGGATTCAGCTCTCTTTGCTTTTCCTTGTAAGTGTGAAGACAACTTGGAAACTCGGCTTCTGACTTCTCTGACCCACTCCCCAGCCCAGGTGTCGGAGAATCCCATCAACACCTGTCTGAGAAACATGTGTCCCAACTTCTTCTGGAGATTCATATTCCCAGGGCTCAGCTGTAGGATGGTGTCACTGTAGGTCAGCCCCCAGGAAGGCAGCAGAAGCCACCCTGAAAACTGGAGTTTGCTTGGTGCACTGTGGCTACAGCAATTCATATCCTATGACAACATTAATTCCTGTGAGGTGTAGGACATTGTGCAGGATGTAAAGACACATACTCATGTTTCTCAAAGCAATGATATGTGGGGTCATTGATGGAACACATGTACTATTCAGAATGGAGCCGAGAAACCACAACCCAGTGACATCACAGCTGTTGTGATGTGGAAGCATGATGCACTATCACTTTACTTTGTAAACAAAGTCATTGTGCTACCAGTTATATAAAAGTGTAATGCATACAATTATGTGCAATGATAAGAGCTGATGATAATAAAAAACTATGCTCCTAGCTCATGAAATTACAATACTTTTAAGGTCATTTTAGTGTATATGTCTACTTGCAAAAACCACCACCAACAAAAACCAGATTCCTGTAAATATTGTACCTTTCATACTGGCGCACTCTCGTCAAACTCATACCTATGGTGTTAGTTGACTGAGTGAAGGAGTTGTGTCCAGGGACTGGCTTCTGCTGTGTAGATATGTGCAAGTGCATTCTAGGGTGTTCACTTAGCAGTGAGACTTGCACCGTGGATCTCAGACTTGTGTTTCTCTCCCCTTGCTGAGCCAATGTTAATCGTATATAATTGGGTTCTGGTGCTTGATTTCCTTATATTGTAGTTGGAGAAGCTTGTTGTCACTGATGAGGACAATTACAGCAGGTGGCTATAAGGAAAGAAGTTATCATACAGCACTTCAGAGGACAGAGTAGGGACTATTCTTGGCATGCTGGGAAGACAGGGGAGAAAGGGTCCTGTTTAAAGAAAGTGTGTCCTATTCGAGCAGTGGAGAAGGGAGAGGTTGCTTCTCATGAGAGGGTGTAATGAGTGTCGCAAATGGCCTAGAAATTCAAGACAAAAGTAAAGACAGGGGCACTTGCTGGTGCCCCCTTGGAGTCCAAGTTTCCTTTGTCCAGGTCTTCGATGACCAGAAGGCCAAGACAGTGTGTCTTGGTGTGTAGAGTTTCTGGAGATTTACTTTTTCCCATTTGGAGTCCATTATAGATCAGAAATTTTTTAAAAAGATGAAAATATAGGACAAAGTTAATAATATGAGGTTTAGTATTAGTGGCAATTATGGAAAAAAAATCAAGCCTGTTGCTTATAGAAAAAGTTCCCTCTCACACTGAGTAATTTATTTTCTATTATGCATTTTTGTAAATTGCCCAGATTTATTGTTATATGCATTCCTTTTTTAGTTTTTAAAAACTTTCAATGGATGTTCTTATTTTTATAAACCATATGTGGCAGGTTCATTTCTTTATAATGCTAAATTTCCTCTTGAAATACTGATTTAAACTAAAATTTGGTGAGCTGCTGGGTGTGGTAGTGCAAGCCTCTTATCCTAGCACTGAGAGGTTGAGGCAGGAGGACTGCTATGAGTCTGAGGTCCCTTGGGCTACATAACAAGACCCCATCTCAAATAAATATAAATGAAATTTAGTCTACCTAAAGTAAGCTAATAGTTCACTATGCATAGGATATGGTCATGTCAAATGGTGACATATTTATGTGACTAGACTTTATGGAGCAGTGCTCTAGAATAAGTAGCTATGCCCTTTACCATCTGCTCTTGAGGATGTCTAAAACTGACTCATTCTCTAGGCTGCCAATGAAACCTGTATCAGAAATCCAAGGAAATAATGTATATGATAGCTCTCAGCAGAACTGTATGTGTCAATATCTGTATTCTGTAAACAATTTTAGGGTAGGGATCACATCTTGTTGATGTCTGTGTCTAACACAAAGCCTTCTAACATAAGGCCTTTGTATTCTAAACACATACTACTTGTTTTTTGCTAAATGAGTGAATCTATATCATCTACTGCATTGTATTAAAAGTAAGTCTAGTAAGTTTAAATTTATATTTGTTAACTCTAAAATTACCAAGTGGTAATTACAGAAATGTTACCAATGTATTTAATTTGTCAAAAGTTTTAAAATAACAACTTATGTGTTCAGTTAGTTGACTAGGTTTGAATTCCCTCAAGGTAACTTGCTGGACAGGTGTGAGAAATTGTGAAAAAAAAATTAGTTACTTAGAGGATTGAGCCTGGCCAATTCCTATGCATCTAACATTTTCTTTCTTCTTGCAGAAGAAAGAATCTTGGAAAAGAGACATAGCTGGTTCTTAATAACTACTGGAAAAAGTGTCACACCGGCCCCTGGAGGAGAGCCATTATTTCCAGTGGAAACACTGACTTGCTGCGCCAGGGCCTATTGTAAAGTCTAGTGAAACGTGCATAAAAATCTTGCATCTGGTTTGAGATTCATCTCTGCTACCAAGTCAGTCTGTCTGCATTTTTGACTTCTCTCTGGTATGACACTTCATCCAAGGTTGAGGGGCCGCTTCGAGGGAAATTCAAAAGGACAGCTGTACAAAAAAGTGGAACACAAAAATTTCTTTTGGTATCATAATGGCTTATTGAATATGAGTTTAGTGGAATGACTCTCAGATAATGCCTTGCTTTGGACAGCAGTGCTCTGGTCACAGTGAAATTCATTAAACTGGGCTTTGTATAATGTGAATATCTTGCAAATGAGTAATAATATTGTGAGAAACAGTTTGTGAACCATGGCATTTTCTGTGCCTGCACTAGTAAAGGCCTGGCTAGCTATCTCTCAGTGTCTCTGTCATGAGGGGAGCATGAAAGTTTACTGAGAGCACTGAGAGCAGCTTTCTTCCCTTAGAGGGATAGATTTAATTTCCCACAAAGAAATTCTTTTGCAATTGTGGTTTCTGCATCCACTTGTAGCCAAATTCACCATCAGTTTAGTGGTTTCAGGTGCATATCTTCGCAGTTTGTTTTGCCACGTGGTAAGTGACACTGTATTTTAATTGAGTTTTCCCAGTCCTGATTTTTCATTTTTAATTGTCCTTTACCATTTTATGGTATGTATTTTTGGTTCTCTGCTACATTCAATATGTGAAATGAAAAGAAGTATCTGCTGTGGTTGGGGTTTTCATACAGAGGCAAGGCCATTGCTTTGGCAATCAGTGTTGGAAGCAGTGATGGAAATGCATATAGTTCTCTGATTTAAATAATGGTAGAGTACATGGATTAATGCTTGGCTTTGACTGTGACTCTTAAACACAAAGAAAAATACCACATACTATCTCAGCTTCATCTAGGAAGCTCACTTATTATGGGGAGCCTCCAGCACTGGTTTGGGATGACAGGTGTGAAATACTTCAAAGAATCAGCTACAGAATTAGGTATTCAGACAGGTTCCAGAGTGTGCCAATTACCTGCCATTGCTTGCAGAACTTTAGTCCATTCTTGCTGAAGGTTAGTTCTTTTCCTCTAGGTCGGCTGGTTGTCTTCCTCTTTTACACTAATCTACCATGGTTTCTCCCCTAGCCCATGATGATCATCTTGATCTGTGTCATGGTAAGTGTAGACTGAACCTCACCTGCTACTTGATATCACAAATGTATTCAGCCACCGTCAGAGTAAAGCACTGATTAAAGACAAAAGCCAGATCTATAACATTTCTAAAGGCAACCACAGTGTCAGACATGGGATAGGCAAAGTTTTACTATATGAGGTAAAGAACTGACCAGAAAAGAAAAATTAATAAGTTCAGCTTCTTCAAAAAGAAATATTTCCATTTAAGACATCATTAAGAAAAGGAGTAGAAAGCCTATTCCTATTGAGATGTTTAATTGTTTTTTTCCCTTTTATTTTTCTGTAAATATGATTAACTGAATCAATGAAATTTGCAAGTTATTTCTTTTAATCAAAGAAAATATCCTGACCACTGCTGCTCTAAATGAAAATGACATCTCCAACTTAAGTTTTTAAAAATCTTATTTCAGGGAAGCAGCTGCATGTTAGTGTCATGGAGGATTGACTGTGGCTGGGCTTGTGCCCTGCTCTGTCCCATTCTATCTGAGTAACCATGAGAAAGTTATTGAACTTTCTGAGTGGCCACAACCTATTTCCTGGGATATGTGTGAGATTTCAGTGGGATAATGCTCTGTTAGTCAGTTTTTGTTGTGGTAACAGTTCTTGAGATAATTAGTTAAAAAAAGGAAAATGTATCTGGCTCACAGCTTGGAAGTCTTAGTCCGTGTTTAGTTGTTCTCACTGCTTGTGGCCTGTGGTGGGGCAGCACATCGTGATGGGGAAGTAAGAAAGAGGAAAGCAAAAGAGACTGGGTTCCCTTCCCGGGCATGTGCCACACGATCCAAGTCCACATCTAGGTCCTGTATTCTAAAGTCTGTCACCGGACAATAGTGCCTCCCTCGGAAACAGTCTTTTCCCATAAAGACCTCTGGGAATAGTCAAGGTCCTAGCTAGCAGGCCTGCCCCGCTCCAGGGACAGGCCTGCCCATCAAGCCTGGCGGTAGCAGAGAGCTGACAGTGTGCAGTCACAGTTCAGAGCTTCACAGTTGACTCACTCCATCTGTGTTTATCAGCTTGTAAGAGGCTCGGCACTGATCTGGGTCTCTCTACAGGTGATGAAATGAGACATACACAAGCTAGGATTTTCCCAGAGTCAACAGCTGTCTAGACAAGTGTTCCATCCCTGTGCTGTATCTCCAGCCTTGTGAAAGGGTAAAGATGAGACTCACAATGTGTCATGTATAGGTACAAATTTTTAATGTTGAATGTGATCATCATATTTCTGTAAAATATGCCAGTAAACTCAATTAAAAAAAAAAACAAAACTCGAACTAATTTCTCACCAGAGGTCTACCTTCAGCCTCCTTTTTTTGCACATTTTCTCCCACATGGCTACTCTCCCCACCCTTACATGCTCCTACAGCATGCCCTCTGCCATGTTACAGTGCAATAATAGCCTTTGCCAGATGCAGCCCGCAATGTGAATATTCCTGCTTCCAGAAGTGTGAGATAAATAGACTTTTTAAAATAAAATATATAATCTCTGGTGTTTTATTACAGAAAAGAAACTAAAGACACACTGTGAGGTAATTAATAGACATCAAACTACCTATAAAATGCATTTCCCAACTGTATATATGACCTAGAGTCATACATGTTTTCATATATATATATATATATATATATATATATATATATATATATATGCATTACTAGGAAATATATTACATCTATCTATCTATCTATCTATCTATCTATCTATCTATGTTGGATTTTTAAGTGACACAAATTTATACCTTAGATCTGGTGTTGAATGACTCTAGGTCATGTAATCCATGCTACCCACTACAGAATTCTTGCTCTGGGACTCCTGTGGATTTTGTGTGTGAGGGAGAGTCAGCATATGCAGCAGCTGGTGCCCTACATCATATTCAAATAGGACTAGACACTTGGCCAGTTGCTTGGCAGAAATAGGATTGAATATGATAGTTTCTGATGAGCTGAATTTCTCAACCTGTACTTGGGAAGCATTTTATAATTTATGAGTAGCACTGCATCTTCCTGCTGTCCTACTTTTCTCCTGCAATGCATTTTCTTTGATTCATTGACTATTTAGGTCTCTCTCAATGGGTCCCAAAATAAAGCTTTTATTTTTTGGTGATTTTTCTTTTTTCCTGTCTCCTACTCACACATCTCACTCCACTTGCTTGCTTTATTTCCAAGTCCCAAAATGTTCATGATTATCCGGTCCTTCTTGGCAATCTTCTTTTATCTTGAAATGTCCTAGTATCAGTGGAATATCCTTAAAACTTCCTTGTACCTGAAATATATAAACTTCAGTTCATATTTGGTTTCAACTAGCTTCCTCTCTATGTAGTGTTTTCCATTTATTCATTAACTATTTATTAAATATTCCCTCCAGCACATTCTTATAGTGTCTGATGCTTAACTTTCTTACTGGCTCTATTGTATTATATTAATTTCACACTGTATTAGACTCTTGAAGACAAGAACAATGCTATATTTACCATTGTACACAAGTTCTTCATGTACACTAAAATTCAATACATTTTTTGAATGTAGTAATAATGTTAAACCTTCTGGTAAAGCTAAGTTCTCACAGTATTTCTTAGTTTTTCCAGTACAACATTTTTAAATCAGAAAAAATAAAGTAAATAAGAAGCAGATAACTATCATAAGTAATGCTACACTTGAATAAATTATACTAAAAGTACATATTAACTATGGCATCCTCCAAATTTCAGTAAGTCTGGAGTGTTTTGCTCCTTTCCCTTCAGACATCTTACTGTATAGTTTCTGCAATATTTTTTGAATAAAATATTACGGATATGGTTGAAAGCCCCATGTACTCTCCTTGGTTCCATTTTTTCTTATCCCCCAAGAGAACAAGCATCTGAATTTATTGTTCAGTATCCTCCATATGGGTCTCTAAGTGACTGGTCCTTCTGAATATAATTTTAAACAATGCCTGACATTGTTTTGCATATTTGTAAATGGTGTGATATTCTCTGTAAACTTCAGCAGCTTGATTTTCCCTGGTTGATGCTTTTTAAATTAGTGCATGATGATAGATGTTGCTCTCGCTAACTCATTCACTTTAATTGCAGAGCGGTGTTGCGCTGTGTGAACAGACCCGTGATGTATTAATCACCCTGTGGTGACGGGCACTGGATGGCCTCCCATGCATTCACTATTGTGAGCAGCATGGCAATTAACATTCTTATACATGCCCCCATTTGCACATATGTAAGTGTAATTTTTGGGTCAAAAGGGTATGTATGCTTTTAACTCCTTTAGTTATTCTAAAAGTGCTTTTTTTAAAAAAATTAAAATTTGATCGTTTGTCTTTTTTTTCAGTTAATTTTAAAAAAAATATTTATTGGTACATTATGAATACACATCATCATCACATTCAGCATTGAGGGTTTGTACCAGAATATGGACCACATGACATGATCAAGTCGTGTCATGTTTGTCTTTTAACTGCAACATCCTTTCCTACTTATAATTCTTTACACATAGGGTTTCACCTCTGCATTATTACATCAACTTCCAGTTTATCCTGATTTCCACATTTTTCCTGCTTTTGTTATTTTATCGTCACTCTACTGTTTGCTTTGGAGTTTAATGACACATTCTATTTCTAAGCATCTAGTAGCTATCCTTGACATCTTCAGATACATCCTTGACATAAGGTCTCGATTTAGACAGTAATTCTTCTAAACAGTCAAGGATTCTACCTCACAGTAATTCTGCGAGTCATTTGTATCTTCCTTTATTAGTTTGCTTCTTGACTTGAATTTTTATCAATGTAAGCTAATGATAAATTAGATTTCCCCACAATTTTAACAGTCTTTTACTCACTGGTTTCTTTTGAATACTGATACTTCCATTTGTTCATTTCTTTTTTCATGAAAATATTTCTTTTTCTTTTCCTTTCACTCCCCCTTTCTCTCACCCTCTTACTCTTGCATACAAGGGATCAAACCCAAAATGTTGCTCATACTCAACTACAACTTGCAGTCCTCTGGCCTCAGCCTTGTAAGTAGCTAGAATTACAGGCATATGTCACTATTCTTAAATGCATTCTATGAATACACTCTTAAATAAATCTCTTCTTCTGTTTCTGTAATTTTTGTGTACAAGTGTCAATTTTTATTTTAATGTATCATTTTAATAGTCCACTTCCATAGATTTTCCATTGTCCTTAAGATAACGCGTGAGGCCCCACGTGACCGTGTGTCTGCCTCCTGTCGAATCTGACCTCACACGGTCTCTTCTCCAGTAGCTGTGCTCCAGGCTCCTGATCTCACTCCTCAAGTGCACCATTCTAGAACTCTACCCTGTATTTTTTAAACAAGTGTAGAAAGTTTTCTCTTCTCACCATTTGCTGCTTGGTTAGTTCTCATTTATTCTGAAAAAAAAATCTAAATTAAAAAGTAATATTATATATTTTTTATTGTGCATAGCATGATGCCTTGAAGTCTATGTGCACTGTGGAAGAGTTAAAGTTGGCTAATTAACCTATGCATTACCTCACGTATTATTGTGTTGAGATGAACATCAGTCCATTCCTTTTACATTTTTTAAAACTTCTGTGCAATATATTGTCATTTATACAGATTTAATCATGCTCCACGCAGTCTGTGGTTTCCTTTTTCTTTTCTCAAAATTAACTTTATCTTAATTATTTATATATTTCTAAACAATTTTAGTTTGCCTTCTTTGTTTCCAGTTCTCACTATGTATTCTACCTTCTTTGATGATTGCAAGCTCCATACGGTAGTGACTGGAGGCCGTGATCACATCAACCCTTCCTGTTCTTCACTTTAAAGGCTGTTTGTGTTCTGTTTCTTCACTATTTATGATGGATTCTGTAAGTTTTCTGAAGTCCCTAGAGCTTTTCAGTATATCCCTTCAACTCCTGGTTTTCTGTGCAGCTTTAAAAAATCGTTTATAAAAAGTTTGAATTTCATTCAGTGCTTTCTAAATTTTTATTAGTACATGTTTGTAGTACATAATCATCACATTTTACATGCATGTAATATTAATTAATTTTTCCCCTACTTGTCCCATTCTCCCTACTCCTTCTATCTCTTGGTCTACTTCCCATTTAAAAAGCTTTTCTTTTCTTTATATTATTTTTAAGTCCCTTTCTTCCCACCATTCATTTCTTATTCTCCTTTTTATCTAAAAAAAATCCCTGTGCTTCTCATTATCTTTCTTTGATTTTCCTTTTTATTGATAATTTAGATTTCTCTGTAAGGGAAATCATGTGATATCTAAACTTGTGTGTTTGATTTATTTCACTTAATATTATGGTTTCAAGTTGAGTCCGTTATCCTACAATTGACTCATTTATACTTCCTTAAGAGTTGTAGTACTACACCGCGTATAAAAAGTTGTACAGAATTTCTCCTTTGATTTGTTAATAGGATAAATTGTCTCAACTCATTTTCAAATGCCTTTCTTTTTAAAGTCAATTAATTTTGTCATGAATTTATTTAAAACGCGTGATTTAACTTCTAAACAAGTGCTTTGCATTTAGGTCTCTTCCATTTGGATTTCACTTTAATTTTTCCATAATTTGAAAAATTGGTTTGGATAACGCTAACCCTTTGAAATGTATTGAGACTTGTTGTTGGGACCAGGTGTTGGATACAAGTGGTAGTGATCTGTGTGCTCACAAAGTGAGTGTGTTCTCTCCTCTTGGGCATGCTCGCTCGTGGTGCTGCACAGAACTACACAGTTACCTCACATTTTTTAACCTTCACTGAAAGGGATGCGCTGAAACTTCTGTTAACTTTGGTGGGTTTGCTTATTTCTGTCAATTTTATGGTTAGTAGTTTCTAATGCTAATTTTTATGATTCCTATGAGATTGAAGCAAACATATCTTCCTAATACATTGAACTGTCATTATTGTGACTCTGTAATCTCTAGTCATGTTTTTATCTAATCTGATAGAGTTGAAGTTCAAAAATTTCCAGCTGCTAATGTTATCTTTTAATGGGGAAATTTTCTATTTATATGCTTTTGGGTACTTCTATACTTGGGTTTAAATTACCATCATGTTATTTTTTCTATTAGTCTTGGCTTATCTGTTTAATTTTCCTTTCATATTGATTTTCTTTAAATGGACCGAACATTTCATTTTATTCCATTTCCCCCTCTATGTGAATATAAACTGTATCTCCAATTTCTATTCTTCCAGTGACAGACTTAAAACTATTGGTCAGTAGTTTTGTACTCCTTGTAAATAGTTAAGGACTCAGGAATGCCTACTTTGAAGTGATATGTTTTTGAGGCTGAGAGAAACATATATATATATATATATAATATATATATATATATAATATATATATATAATATATATATGTATGTATATATGTATGTATGTACACACACACACACACACACACACACACACACATATATTCCTAATAGTGAGAAACCTGTGAAAACTTATCTGCCTCTTCTTTTGATTATCATTCTTTTTTTCCATTCAGGATTACATTTTTTCAGCCCTTGAAATTCCTTTAATAAGGGTCTGCTGGTAGCAAATGCTCAGATTTTATTTTTCTGAAAATATATATTCAGTCCCATTCATAAAAGACATTTTTGGTGGGTATGTTGTGATTATAAGGAGACAAGTTTATTCTTTCAGATTTTTGACAGCCATATCCCACTGTACTCTTTGCAATTATTGAGAAAATTCAAGGTTGAATTAATGTCAATCCATTGTAAATGATTTCTCTGTTCTCTGTTTGCTATTGGAATCATTTTATTACAAGTATTACCAGTTTTCTCATGTATCTAAGTATATGTTTTCTAGATTCTTTGGTTCCTTAAACTTCAGTTTTAGGTTTCTTTGATAATTTTGGAAAATTCTCAGTTATTATCTTATCATATTTTTCTTCCTTCCTTTGTTCATTTCTTGATAATTCTAAGTAGATTTGTGTCAGAACTTCTTATGTTGTCTTTGATGCCTTTTTTACTCTTCATGATGGGTTTCCCTGACTTATGTCTGTGCTTGTATTAAAATATACCTACAAGACTTTTATTCACAGAGGTGACTGCATGATGACGTGAAGAGGTCAATGGCAGTGAAAGAAAAGCTTATTGTCTCTTATGATTTTATGGAAATAAGGGGCCTGGACAGCCTCAAAACTACTTAGGGACTCTCTGAATTGGTTGGAACAGGGATATGAATAAAGAAAGGCAGGTGTCACCATTCCATTGGAATTTCCATGGAAGAGTCAGGCAGAGTAGAGCAAATAGCTTGAGATTGGCTAGTTTGAATGATTCTGGCAAGATTTAGTGGTTAGGTGGTGTCTTCAGTGGTCTGTACTTGGCCCTGCATTGCTTTAAGCCAGGAAAAGTATTTGCTTGATTTGTGAGAGTAAAAAAAAAAATTTTTTTTTTTAAAAAGGAGATGGTTAGGAGTATGGACTGGGGATTTGCTGGTTTGTATACAAAATGCATATTCATAAGTGAGTTGCTTAGTTATTCCTTGTAATTAGCAAGCCCTGCAAGTGACAGTCTTGCCACAGTCAACCTGCCTCCTTCAAAATGTCAAAATATTATAAAATCAAATATATAATTAATATAATGCTCCATTCTGAGAAATTTCCCCATCTCTATTTTCCAATTCCCCAACCCTGCCTTCAACTGAATCTAAGCATTTTCCAAATCCATTGAATTTCGAATTTTAACTAGCATATCTTTTGTTTGAGTAATTAAACTGATTTCCTACTTATTTGGATATTTCAATTTCTTGTTTTATTTACATAGATGTATTATGTTTGCTTGTTTTATGTTTTTGTGTGGTAATTTTGCTGTAGTTTCTGCTGTTTTGCCTTGCTTCCTAAAGTATTTTGTTGTTTTATTGTTAGTTTTATTATTTGAAATCTAAATGTAGTAAGGTGTTTTTTTTGAGACAGAATCTCGCTTTTGTAATTCAATATGGCCCTGAGCTCAGCTTTGAACTCACAGCAATCCTCCTGCCTCTGACTCCCGAGTGCTGAGGTTACAGATCTGAGCCACAATGCTCGGCACTCTCGTATGTGGTTCTGATTGTTGTGGGGTGTGAGTCTCCAGCATCATTGTATGTGTTTACTGGGGATTGAATTCAGGCCTTTGCACTGGTAAAGCAGGTGCTGGAACCACTGAACTAAATCTCCGGCCCTACATGTTGTAAGTTTTTAAAACTGGAATGAGTGTATATTCTTCTAGAGAGAATTTGTATTTACTTCATCAGGTATTTAGACACTAACAACCTAGGATTATCATCCTTATTTTAAAATTTAGAGTTTTCAGTTCATCTACTTAGAATACAAATGTTATTTTAGGGAGTTTATACTTAAAGACTGTAGGGAATCATTTCTTTTCTCCTTTAGTGCCTTTTTGGTAGAAGTAGTTTTTGAGGATTCCCTGGACAGTGGGTATATATCTTTTGAGGCTGATCTGTAATGTTCAAATTTCATTATTAAGGTTTTGATTTTATGCAGATAATTTAGATTAGATTCTACCTTTGATGTATCCCTATGACTTTTATGATGATCTCTAAGCCCATAGGAATCAATGTTTTAATAAAATTTAGAGGTCATGTTATTCTCTTTATCTCTATATTCTTTTAATTTGGAAATGGTCTTTCCTAAGCAGCCTTACATTCTTGGAATCTTATTAATTAATTCAAAATTATGTACTTTATGAAAAAATTGTTATCAGCTGTTTCTCAGACATAGGGCTATATAGAGAACTTAAATAAGTCAGGCCCCCAAAATTTAAAGACATAATTTAAAAATGGTCATTTGAAATGAACAGACACTTTTCAGATGAAGAAGTAAAGGCAGCTAGAAAACATATAAAGAAATATTCAACACTGCTAATCATTCGAGAGATGTAGATGAAACAGCATTGAGATTCCTTCTTATTCCAGAAAGTATGGCTAATATCACAAAGTCAACCAACAGTGAATGCTTGTGTGACTGTGGGGAGAAAGGAACTCTTCTCCACTGCTGGTAGTAATACAGGCTGGTACAACTGCTGTGAAGTCACTGTGGAGATTCCTCAGAAAACTAAGATTAGAAGTCCCATTTGATCCTGCTATTCCCCTGCTGGGTTTATACACAAAAGCATTAAAAGATTAATATCACAGAAACATATGCACACCTATGTTTATAGCAGCTCAGTTTCTGATAGCTAAATATTGGAAATAGCCCAAATGTCCATCATCAGGAGACTGGATAAAGAAGACTTTAAAAAAAAATAAATGGAGCATGAGTCAGCCATTAATAATGATAAATTTGAGTCATTTATGCTGAAATGGGTGTACCTTGAGGATGTATTCATAAGTAAAATAAATAGGACACAAATGTATAAATGTTGTATCATTTCTCTGATATGACAAGCTAAAGTTGTAAATTCATTCCAAAATGTACGATAGATATTGTGCAGCAGGAAGAAAATGTTCAAAAGGAAAAAGAAAAAGGGGGTAGCAGTAATTAAAAAAGGGAAAGAAATAAAACAAAAAGGAAACAAAGCTTATTATATAGGAGTGGGGATTGTAGGGTAGGCGGGGGAATGGGAAAAATAGGAATTAAGTTGTGTCATGTCCTGGTACAAACTCTCAATGTTGAATGTGATTATAATGTATTTATAAAACATACCGATAAAATTAGTTTTTAAAAATTCATGCTGTAGTTTTATTATCTTCATTGGAAGAGGTGTATTCAAATGAAAATCTCTTATTATTTTGATTTTTACTTCTTTGATAATTAGTTTAGATAATTTATTTCTATCATTTTTCAGTTAATGAATTCTTATTCCAATTTTGTGTAATTCACAGTGTCAAATTTTGAGATTTTAATTTTAATGGTGATATGCTTAACTTCTGGCAGTTACTTTTTATTTTCAAACTTCTCTGACATTTATTATATTTCATTTTAATTTTTATGTTTAAGTTCCTTCTATAATATTTTCAAATGTGCTCTTGCCACAGTGTCCATCTGACTATATGTTGTTTGAATCCTAGGGAATCTAATCATCCTGCTCACTGTCTGCTGATCATGGTGGATTGTCTCCATAGGGCTTTGCCATTTCTAATCTTGAACTCATCTGCAGAGGGAACACACAGATGGCTCACTCCAGGAATTTTTGTTTTCCTATTTGGTTCTACCAAATCCTTAAGGAATATTTCTATTTAGTGATTTATGGTTTTGATATTTCTCACCATGCCAGTGTTAGAAAAACTATAATATAATCTTCAAAGGAAATAGTTTTTATGCACTAAAAAATGAGTTTTCTTTTTATGTTGTTCTATGTATTTTCTAAGTTATGATTTTCCTTCTTAAGTATCCTCATTTGTGATTCACTGTTCATTCTAACTTGTTGTCTTCCTTTGACCTGAGTATTCTGAAGAAAAGTCCCAACGTTCCTCATATCCAAGAAGAAAAACTCAACAACCATAATAGCTCATGTGTCTACTTCTTTAATTTTTGTGTCTTTCTTATTGTTTGCTGGATGGCATATATATTTAGAGATAGATAGATAGATAGATAGATAGATAGAGATAGATAGATATAGTGTGTGTGTGCGTGTGTGTGTGTGTGTGTGTGTGTGTGTGTGTGTGTGTGTGATTTCATTATGCATTTAAGAGAATGTTGATTTTGGTAAAAGTAATTTTATGTCACCTAGCTATTTATATTACCAGAAATGGAAAAGTTTTATTTATTATTTAAATATAAAATTCTTTACGGTTAGTATGTTATCATTTGGGGGGTGCTATGTTAATTTTTTCTTTATCAATTTAGTTTCAGTATAAATGATACTGAAATGGGTTCCTTTTGTGGTGTCTCGAGTAACTTGGTGAAAACATCTCTCTGTTTTAGCAGACGACTGAGTGACGGTCTAAAACTCCTGTGCTCATTACTTTCTGGTATTGTCAAGAGTTCAAATTTTCAGATTCTTGGTAAGAACTACAGTGATGTAATAATGGATAAAAGTGAATTTTTTTATATGATCAGGTTGATTTGAAACTTAGATATAGCTTTTCATGTTTATCAACTCTTAGAGAAAACATATATTACTTATAGGGATGTAGTGCTTAAGAGACTTATAAATTTTATTTTCTAGTTTCAAATGATATATTTCAAATAAATTCAAAACATTTTTTTAGTAGAGGAAAAAGATTCATTTTTCATAGTGAATTTGTTCATTGGAAAGATAACACAGTGTCTAGGAAACGGGCTGTCACCTAATATCATGTCTTTTGCATCCATGTATGAAAGTATCAAAAGCTGTTGTAAAGTTTTTTTGGAGGGGAGGTGACAGGGGTGAGTGGTGATGTTTGTATAATGATTTCTCTCATCTGACAGAGGACTGCCCCAAGTCCTGCTTTTTGACTTTCAGTCTAAAGTTCCTGACAGTTATAACAGCTGTGTGACCTTTTGTGGTAAAGCAGCCACATTCTCTTGAGAGACATTTGAAAATGAGTTATAATGTACAGGAAGGTGATGAGAAGAAAGAGACAAAGAAATGGCTCAGCACTGTTGGAAGCTGGGAAAGAACAGAGCCAACTACCCTCTGCATTTTGAAATAGACATATGTATATATATTATATATGATCATCGTCACATTGAGTACTGGATTTACTGTTATTGAATGAATGAAGAAATAAATGAAGATTAAGTGTATCATTCCACCCATGGTAGGGGCCCGAGTAAGATGACTTAGAGACATTGAAGAATGACTTCTGTTCCAGTGAAAATGACAATCATGGGGGACAGTGAGATTGTGTGGGATGAACATCAGCCAAATGAACAGGATCTTTAATCAGAAACCAAGGAAGAGCTTCTGAAGCTGTCTGAATGGAGAATGGGGGACTGAAATCAGAAGTGTATATGGCAGAAACAAAAGAGGCATTAATTCTAAGAAAACTGGATAATGAGAAAGTAAGTTCAGAGAATGATTTAAATGACCTAGTGCACACAAAAATAAGAAATAGAAACCTGCATTTTTTAATTTTTGAGACAGGATCTCATTTTTGTAGTTCAGGCTGCTCTGAGCTCACTATGTAGCCCAAGTGAGTTCTAACTCATAGCAATCCTCCTGCCTCTGCCTCCCTACTGCTGGGAGAAGTTTGCCTCTTTAAGTAATATATATTTGTATCTGTCTTTGTATCTGTATTTCTATCTCTCTCTCTCTCTCTCTCTCTATCTATCTATCTATCTGTCTATCATCTATCTATCTATACCTCTGATAGGAGATGTCTATATAAAGATAGATATAGATAGATACAGAGAGAATAAGAAGATGTTCCTAACAATTTGGAGTTGGAATGCTTAAATATTATTGCTAGAGGAAAACACCAAGGCAGATCTCAGATATGTGAAAACAAGCAAGTATGCTCTCACTAAAGATAAAGATCATGTATGTCCCATTAGTCTTGTCTTGGGGGGAAGGAGTAGTTAGTCTTCGTTATTAAATTTTCATTATTAAAAAAACTTCTCAGCTCAGGTTTTACCAGTGCCTTTGAATAGACACTTCTATCACTGTTTGTGTGACGGGAGCAAGCTGGCTAAATACTTGCCCCAGTGGGAATCTGGGATCTGAGAACACATCTCAGCTTCTCATTGAGAAAGAGAGTCCTGCTCCTGAAACAGGAGAGACAACTAGAGGCAGTGGGAAAATCACTAGACAGTACTCTATGAAGATCCACTCTAGAAGGAAAGAAAATTGGGCCATTTTGTTGCCCTGAGAGAAAGAAGGGAGGAGACAAATAGTCATAGGGGACTCCTGGAAATGGGTCAACAGATAGAGGGAATTTATGTTGTGAAGCGGAGAACAGGTTCAGGCAAACCATGCTCTGAGGTCCACCCAGGGCCTTGACTCAAAAGGGCTAGAGACACCCACTTTACTCTGTGACCAGATATGGGGGCACAAAAGACCTGGGCTGGTGGCAAGAAAGACACCCACACCCCCACCAACTTCATTGGAACATCTGACATATACAAAAGGCAACACAGCAGCAGAGAGAGCTGTGTGGGCAGATCACAGAGAGGAGACTTGGGCAGGAGGAATAGGGAAGACTGCTAATTGAGGAAAGGCCCCAGATTTCAAGTCTACTAGTCACAAAGTTGAAGACCATGAGTGGAACTAAGACAGATACTGTAGTGAGGAACTAGTGAACTATAGCAGTTGGTTAGTTGGTAGGGTCAGCACCTCCTACTAGAACTTGGACATGTGGAAGCAGAGTGTTTAAACCTATAGTAGAACTGTGTGGAGTTAAAACCTTAAGGAGACCTGGGAGTTACATTCCAGCTTTGTTGCTAGAAACAAGCTTGAATCTCAGGGGACTTCAGTGGACTCGCTGTAATGATCTGACTTGGATTTGTAGGTCATTGCCCGCATTGTCTACTAGTGAGAGATGCTTTGAAAAAGGCTTCCTTTTTTTTGTTTGTTTTTATCATTGTTTTCTTTTTCTTTCTTTCTTGCCTCCTCTCTCCATTTCTCTCCTTTCCTGTCCCTGCTATTGTACTATTTTCCATTTTTTGTTTCTTCTCCTCATTGTTCTTATTCCTGTTGGAGGGTGAATACAGTTTCTAGATGCCATGTTGCTCTGTTTGTTCTGTTTTGTATTTGTTCCTTTGGTCTCTTTTTCCTGAGTGTTCACCACTTTTCTGAGATTTTAGTGATCTTCTTATGTCCTCTGGCCCTATTTCTGATGTCTCTTTCTCCTTTTATCTCTATCACCCCAATTCCTTCAAAGTCTTCTCCCTAGAGGGTAACACCACTACAGTGAAGGTTTTATATAGGTAAACATATTTCTGGCTAGTCATTAATTGTGATATGTCTGTGGGTCTAGTTCTTGAAGTTAAAAGTGCCGGAGTAGTGGCTGCCACAGTTTATCATTCTCTGGACTGTTTGATGTGGTTGTTATAGTGGTTATATTACTTTGGTCAAGGAAACATAATTGTTATGCTCAAGTGTCATTCCTATTCCTTCAGAAATGAGAGTGCTGAAGGCCCAAGGCCCAGCTACACCTGGAGGATGACCCAGGGAATAGGTATCTAAATATTGGCAAGAAAGATCACTTCAATAAGAATTTTACGTGCAGAAGCCTAAGAATTAAACTAAAAACATCAACAACAAAAAACAGAAATAAGAAAAAACTTAAATAAGACTCAGACCCAGAATTCCAGGTCACCAAAGGTAATTTTAGGGAATAATGAGATGGAACAACCTGAGAGTCAACCACCTGAGCCCCTGAAGTGGCCGCCAAAGAGGATCCAGAAAAAATGAAATCAGAAATAATTTCTCAGGTAATAATAGAGATGGTGTCCATAGTCAAAGGTTTGATTATTAACACTAAAGAAGAACTCAAGAACATGAGAGAATCCAGTATACAAAGAGTTATGAAATTCATTAAATAGATTCAAACAGTTTTCTAGATTAGCTCCTTTCAAAGCTTGTGTAGCAGTTTGAGACAGTGCAAGGACCGCGTATCAGACACAGAAAACAGTATTGCAATTAGTGACCAGGAAAGGAAAAAATTCTTTAAAATAGCAAGGGAATGTGAAATATCAATCCAGTAGCTGCTAGATGATTCAAAAAATAATGTAAGACTGACTGGAGTCAATGAAAAAACAGGAGGTAGTCCAGTGAACATTAAAACCTTTTCACAGAAGTAATAAGAGAAAAATTCCCAAGCAGGAAAAAAAGAATTTAACATACAGACAAGTGAGGCATACAGGACTTCAACCAGCCATGATAAAACAATCCATATATATGTATAATAATCAAAATTTTAGGAACCCAACAGAAGAACAAAATATTGAAAGCAGAGAAAATAAACAAATCACATGCAAAGGAAAGCCTATCAAAATCACAACAGACTTTTCAACACAAAGCTTCAAGTCAAAGGGAGCCTTGAGTGAAATATTTCAAGCCTTTAAAGAAAACAACTTCCAACTAAGATTGAGGTATTGAAAATCAACTGGGAAATATGATACCTCCATGACAATAAAAACATCTAAGAAACTTAACACCAAAACAGCACTCCAAAAAATTCTAAACAATCTTTTAGGAAAAGACAAAGAGAGTCACAATTCCATGAAGCCTGACAGAATTAAACCATTAAAAAAGGTAAGAAATTAAATGGAAAAGAGGGGAAAAATTTTAAAAATACAAGAACCAATAACAGGAAAATATCATGAAAAGGCTAAGTCGGTACATATCAGTTATAACCATCAGTATTAATGACCTCAACTCCCAAAAAGAAATAGACTGGTAGAATGGATTAAAATGCAAGATCCGACAATATGCTGTATTCAAGAAACGCACTTAATTAAAAAAGACATTTATAGATTGAAAGTAAAAGGTTGAAAAACAATTCTCCATACAAGATCCCCACAAAAGCAGGAATGCTTACCTTATTTGTAGACAAAGTAGATTTCATACCACAACTAGTTAAGAGAGACAAAGAAGGATACTACATCCTTGTAAAGGGAGTAATCCAAGAGAAGATAGCAGCCATAAATATGTATGCACCAAATGCTACTGCACTCAATTACATAAAAGAAATATTAATGGATGAAAAAGGTCAAATAAGTACCAATAAAGTAGTAGTGGAGAACCCCAATACTCCACAGTTACAAATAGACAGGTTTACTAGGCAAAAAATCCACAATGAAATACTAGAACTGAATGAAACTTTTCAACAATGGACTTCATAGACATCTATAGAGTATTCCACTCCACAAAAATCAAAATACACTTTTTTTTTCAGCTGCACATGGGCCTTTTCTAAAATAGACCACATGCTAACTCATAGAACATATTTAAGTAAATGCAATTTAATTGAAGTCTTCTTCTGTATATTGTCATGACACAGTGCAATTAAATTGGAGATCACTAGCAGAAGAAACCACAAGAACTGCACAAACACACAGAAATTAAATAACACCCTCCCAAACAAACAATGAATCACAGAGGAAATTAAAGTAGAAATTAGATAGCTTCTATAATTAAATGATAATGCTAGTACAACCTACAGAAATTTGTGTTACATGATAAAAGTATTTCTACAAGGGAAATTTATGGCAGTGAGTTCCCAGATGAGGAAAACAGAGTGAGCTCAAATAAATAACCTAATGCTAACTGTTAAACTTCTAGAGAAAGAAGAGCAAGACAAACCCAAAGCTCATACAAGAGAGGAAATTACAAGGATCAGAGCAGAAATCAATGCAGTGGAGAGTAAGAGAACAATACAAAATGTCAACAAATCAAAGAATGGTTTCTTTGAAAGAATGAATAAAATTGACAGACCCTTAACCAATTATACCCAAGAAAAAAGGAAAGAAAAGGCTCAAATCTGTGCAATTAGGAATGAAAAATATGAAATCAGAACAGATCCAACAGAAATTCAAAGGATAATCACCTACTTTGAGAATCTATATTCCAATAAGATGGAAAACACACAAAAAATTGACAGATCCCTAGACACATATGAATTACCTAAACTGAGTGAAAAAATTCTAAAACTAAAAAATTCTAAACATCCCAGTATCAATCAATGAAATTGAAATGTAATTAAGAACCTACCATCAAAATCCCAGTCCTGATAGCTTCACTGCTTGATTGGATAAGAAATTTAGAGAAGAGTTAATGCCACTACTTCTTACACTTTTTAATGAAATCAAAAGGGATATATAAATCCCAGATTCATTCTTGGAAGTGAGCATTATAATTCCAAAAGCAGAGGAAGATCCAACCAAAAAAGAGAACCCACAGGCCAATCTCCCTAACAAACACATATGCAAAAATCTTCAATAAGATACTGGCAAATAGAATACAGAGGATGATCAAGATCATACAACCTGACTAGGTTGGAGTCATCTCAGGGATAAAAGAGTGGTTGAATATAAATAAATCAATAAATGTGATATACTATGTTAACAGTCAAGTAAAAAACCCATAATCATCTCAATAAATGCAGAAAAGCATTTGGCAAAATCCAACTCCTATTCATGATAAAAAAAAAAACTCTGCAAAAATTGGAATATATGATCTCTCTTTCAACTGATAAAAGCCATCTATGAGAAACCAACAGCCAACATCATACTAAACAGTAAAACAACTGAAATCTTTCTTCCTAAAATCAAGGATGTTGACTATTACTGCTTTTATCACTCCTGTTCATTATAGTCCTAGAAACATTAGCCATAGAAATTAGATAAGAGAAAGAAATAAAAGATATAAAGCTAGTAAATGAAGTTAAGTTGTCATTAATTGCTCATGAGAGAAGAAACTAGGAATCCATAATGAAAGAAGTAAAAGAACTCTACTTTGAAAACTACAGCACTTTAAAAAAGGAGATTGAAGAGGATATCAGAAAAATAAAAATCCATCGTTCCTGGATAGGAAGAACCAATATTGTCAAAATGGCCATCCTTCCATAATTTCTATGGAAATTCTATGGAACTTCAATTGCAATCCCAATAGTATACTCTGCAGAACTAGAGAAAATCATAAAAAATAATCAAAATAGAGAAAATAATAAAAAATTTCACTTGAAATTGTAAGAATCCCAGAATAGCAAAAGCAATTCTTGACAACAAAGACAAAGCAGATGCTATCACAGTCCCCAAGTTGACACTATACTACAAACCACTGTGAGAAAAACAGCATGGTACTGGCAAAAAACAGACCTGAGGATTAATGGAATAGATTAGAAGATGCAGAAAGAACTCTAGACAATCTTAGTCATCTCACTTTTGACAGATGAGCTGAACACATTCACTGGAAGAATGATAGATTCCTTTTTAAATACTACTGGAAAAATTGGGTTTCAGCCTGCCAAAGACTTAAATTAGACTTACATCTTTGATTATGCATTAAACTGAAATTGAAGTGGATTAAAGATATAAATATTAAAACAGAAACACTAAATCTGGTGGAAGATAGGTTAGGTAGGACTCTTGGAGACACTGATAAAGAGAAAGACTATGAATAAAATCTCAGAAACTAGCAGGAAGAATCAACAGCTGGGATCTCTTTTATTAAGAAACCTTTACATAGCAAGAAAAAACACCAGCAGAGTGAAAATGCAACCTATTATGTGGGACAAAAAATTTTACTAGCTGTTCCTCTGACAAAGAACTACTATCCAGAATATATTTTTTAAAAATTATCTTTATTGGTACATTACATATACACATCATGATTGCACTCCATAATGAGAATTTGTACCAGTATAAGATACAACTTAATTCTCATTTTTTCTCATAACCCTACCCACCCTACCACCCCCCCATATACATAAAATTTGTTTCCTTGCTTTTTTGTTATAATCTCATTATTTTTCCCCCTTCACCCTATTTTACTTTGAGCATTTTCTATTTCATAATATATAACACACAATTCTAGGACTCATTTACATCTTCATTTTCTCATATCAGAGAAAAGATGTGATACGTACCTACCTGTGACCTATTTATTTCACTTATGAGGATATCCTCAAGGTATGTCCATTTAAGTAGAAATGATTCAAACTTATCATTTTTTATGGCAGAGTAATACTCCATTCTGTAGAAGAACCACAGCTTTCTGATCCAGTCTCCAGTTGATGAACATTTGGGTTGTTTCCAAGATTTAGCAATCACAAACTGAGCTGTTATAAACATGGGTGCACATACGTCGCTGGGAAATGACTCTTTTAATTCTTTTGTGTATATACCTAGCAGGTCAATGGCCGGGTCAAATGGGACCTCCAATCCTAGCTTTTTGAGGAATCTCCAAACTGATCTCCACAGGGGTTATATGAGTTTACAGTCCCACCAACAGTGGAGAAGGGTTCCTTCTTCTCCGCAGCCTCGCCAGCATTTGCCATTGGCTGAATCTGAAATAGCAGCCACAGAATATTTTTTAAAAAAACTTTAAAAAATCATACTCCCCAAAATTAAAAAACCCAGTTCAAAAGTGGGCATCTGTAATGAACAGACATTTTTCAGATGAAGAATTAAAAGCATTGAAGAAACATATGAAGACATGTTCAACATTGCTTGTCATTCAAAAGATGTATGTGAGCACAACCCTGAGATTTCATCTTACTCCACAAAGAATGGCTGCAATCAAGAATTCAATCAACAAGTTCCCACAGGGGCGTGGGGAGAAAAGAACCCTTCTCTACTGCTTGTCCTCAAGACTTCTATGTGTAAAAGAAGTACAACTTCATTTTCTAATCAGCTTAGGACAAAAGGAAGGTGTTTTGTGTCATTGTGCCTTTTAACAGTGTGCTGAAGTGTGAAGGCAGCAGAACCTACTCCTTCCCCCCAACCTTCCACTTCTTTCCTTTTGTGGATGCTCCTCATACACTGTCCCTCCAGCCCCCGAGCACCTGAGCACCCTACTCAGCCCTGTGCTTTCTACTCCCAAACCCTGTTCTATGTTCTCTTTGTTTCTTGTGACCTGATTCCTGCTCTGAACAGCACCAGATCTCTCACCCCCCTCCCACATCTGGGTGGGAAGTACTGCCAAAGCTGCCTCAGACCACCTGAGTCCATCTCTAAATGTTTTTCTTTGGGACTTTAAGTATCCCCTTGGCATCCCAAGTCTGGGATTTCTATAGATTTTTCTCCTGTCAACGGAGTTTTGGAACCACCCCATTATACTGAAAAAACATCCCAGGCAGATGTCAGCCCCAATAGATTCAAATTGTTTCTCAATACATGATTTTTTACCACAGAATTCTCCAGAGAACCAGTATCAATAAATTCTCAGTACCTCACTAGCTGTCTATACATGAATGCATATGTGTGTGCATTTATCTATCTATTCATCCTTTCTACATCCATCATTTACATCTATTGCACTATATGTGAGTATGTGAGAGAGAGAAAGAGAAAGCAGAGAGAAAGAAATCAGAGAGAGAAGAGAAGAAGAGGAGGAGGAGGAGAAAAAGGAAGAGATACTATATTTAAGTAAATATGACCAAGGTGGGGGCTAGCAATACAGACAAGTGGGGAGCAGGCTGAACTCAAGGAAGAAACATGCTGTAGTCTTGAGTCTAAAGTCTTTGGGGTGGGCCAGGAAGACTGGAAACACAGGCAGTGTTCCTAGGTTACAGCCTTGAGGCAAGTCCCAGGTGGATCCTCCCTAGTGTTGGGGAAAATATATAGGCTCCACCTCAGGGACAGGTGAACCTGTCTTTTTTCAGGCACCAATCACCATTAACAGGAAGTTCAAGAGTCTCTTAAAGCCCACTTTTCCCAAATCCACAGTTCACTCAAATTTCCTTCTTCTTTATGCTTAGGGAAAACAGATGGTTAACATTCAGGGCAGTCTTCTCAAACATCTGCCTTTCTATGGCTGTAAAATGAAAATTTACTTGTACTCTATGAGACCTGATCATCTCACGAAGCCTCTGTTGTATTGTGTTTGTTGTGCTCTAGGGAAAGTTAAGAAGCCATCTGGTACCTAGCTTTATAGTTTAATCCCACAAAGATGGAAATAAAGTGCTCCCTTCTTTGAAGAACCAGCTTCGATTATGCTTGAACCTCTCAGATCCCGAGGCGCTCCTAAATTGTCCGTGTGTATCTCCTTAGCTGCCCTGCTCCTGGCTTTGGGAACTTCTCGGCTATATGTCCTGTTCTCCCTCTGCACTGTGACCTACTTATGCACCCACAACTGCTAATTTCAGGTTTTGGCTTATATTCAAAAAATACTGAAAGACTATAAGAAAGGAAAAGTAAGGACAAGACGGAAGGAGAAAGAATGACACAAAAGGCAGAAGAGGAAAGTGAATCAATCCACTCTCCCAGTTTCTGAGCATTCATGCTAATTAAGTTTTATTGCATATTTTCAGCCCCACTGCACCTATGAAACAGTGACACTCAGTCAGTATGTCTTTTTTTTTTAAGGATCACTTTTTTTCCAGGAAGATATGAGCATGGCATGTTAAGCAGAGAGAGCATTACAACTTTGTTTTTAATTATAGCTGGTTTTGTACCCAGTGAGCATGTGGAAGTGGAGCTTGACAGTTTGCCAGCAGACAACTTAGCTTTCTAAATAAAAGCTGAGGCCCAAAGAGTACTGATACCCCAAGTCCTTCCCAGCATGAGGGAGGGCTATGTGCTGCTTCCAGATGTACAACAGGAAAATGAGCTATGTGGCACAATCAACCATCAAGTAGTAACAAAAATGGCTCTGTGTATATAGTGATCTATCTCCAGGACTCTCCTTCACAACCATCAGCTGCCGTGATAGCTAGTACCTTTCTAACATATAGCTGTTTGCTCCTGGAAGCAAGTGTACAGTAGAAGAACTGTTATTATTTCTATTTTAGTATTGAGGAATCTGAGACCTGTAGCACCTTGGTAAATTACTGAACTAGGATCTTTGTTGGTGAGGTGTGCCTGGGAACCAGAAGAGCAAGAGAAAGAGCAGCAACAGGGAAGAGAGCTTGAGGCAGTAGCTTGGACCTGGCACAGTATTCTTGTTACTTGTTTGCATTGACTGAAGAAAGCAATGGAACATGGATTCCTGTTTGTTGCATACTGCACCATGATGAGGGCAAGAGGGAAGGAAAACTGTGAAGAAATAGTACAGACCACCACGGATAGCTTTCCAGCAGGAACATGAACAGTGCAGCATTTTATTGGCTTGCAAATGTCTTGAAGGAGACAATCACAAAGGCGATTCTGGCCTCAATGGGCATAAGATAGAGAAAGTTTTTTAATTTGTATATGATGATCTCAGTCAAAATATAGTTGATATTGTGAAATAAAAAATATTTAAAAGTGAAGAGAGTGTAGAGGTAAATAACGAGGGGAAAAGAAATGTGGTAATAATAAAGAAAGAAGGAAACAAAGATTATGTATATAGGGGGTGGCGAGTTGCAGGATGGTGGGGGGAAGGGGGAAAATGAGAATCAAATCATGTCATATTCTGGTACAAACTCTCAATGTTGGATGTGATAATGATGTGTATTTATAATGTATCAATAAAGATTAAATTTTAAAAAATCCAAATCACAGCTAATGTCTCAGCTGCCACAAAATGCCTGATGGGTTTGTAACAAAAAACCTCCTGGTCTATGCAGAGATGAGATGAAATGCTGAATCTTGATGCAAAGGTGGGGGTGAAGGAGACTAGTAGGAGAGGTGCAATGAGGCCAGAAAGAAGGTTTCTACTTTCTTTCCAGTTAGTACATTGGAAATAGATTGCTACCAAATATGGTGCTAAAGGCTTATGGTAAAATGAACATTCATAAGTATCCTGTAATTTCTAGAGGCTGGTCTACTCACTGTGGTTGACTTCATGAAAAGGTATCTAAGAGAATTTATGGAATACCTAGTATTGTGGAAGATGGATGGATGACTCGGCTTCACATTAGTAAGACAAAATACCTGAGACTGGCTGGTGATTAAGAAAAGTTTTATTTAGCTTACTACTTTGCAGTTTCAAGTCATGTACAAAGGTCCTACAGGATATATACTGTGTGGCCCCATAGGTCTGGGCATCTGGGGATGATGTTATCAGAGGTGTGGGGTGGATTCACAGTGGGGCAGAATCACACCACTCCTCTTGAGGACACTCATGCCTCCAGAGATCTACAGACTTCCCATGAAGTTTGGTTTCTTAAAAGGTCTACAGTATCTCAAATGCTACAGCTTGGAACCAAGCCTTTACATGTGCATCTTGGGAGGGGTAATGCTTGTATTCAAATGCTATTTTACTGAACTATCTTTATGCACTTAGATGAGAACATTCTTCCCATCACCTTAGCTCTGGTGTAAAGGTGCTAGACATTTAAATCTTCATTTCCCAAATTCTGGGTAGATTATGTATCCACAGGCAATAGGAAGTAGAAAGGTAGAATCCAAACTTGAGCTACAGCTAGAATTGTCTCAACTTCATCTGCAGTCAGGAGAAAGGGAATCCTTCAGGAGATGAATATAGGTTTAAATGTAATGTTAACTGATGCTTGTTGTTTAGTAAGCACCATCAGGGACTCTAAATGTTTATAGTGTTGTACATATGTCATACATATTACATGTACAAAGGTCCTACAGGACATATATTACAATCCCCATAAAGGGGCTACTTAGAGAGACTGTTGCCTACAAAGGTTGAACTCCTGAGAACGTTTTTCACACATACATTTTAATCAGTGGGTTTTGATTTGGGAGAAATCCTGGATTTTTATGAGTCTCTCATATGAACTTTTATGTTTTCTGCTGAATAATGGGCATACACACACCATTCACCAAGTGTCAATGAGAGTCAAAGATTTGTTTTAAAAAACTGATGAGAAATAGATAATCTATAATAATACAGATTTTATTTAGATAGAGAAAACTATGTTCTGATTAAGAGCTAAAGGGTAAAGTTAACTTAAAAACCATCCAGGATATTTTAGAAGAAAGGGTGAGGTCCTCTGAGAACTAAGTCTGCTTGTTCTTTGAAACCAAATATATGAACAGCCACCTCTCATCTCCCACACTCTCCTAATTGTACACATTCCCAAAATCTCATTTCATGGACTGGCTGAGTTTTAGAGTGGTTCCCACTCACCATTAGACAGAGCAATGCTCAACCCAGTATGATCATTTTATTTGATTGGAAGCGACGGGACACGAAGTTAAGGTGGTGGAAACAGTCATGAGGACATTTTATGTAAGAGGATCCCAGTTCTTCTTCCTTTAAACTGTCAGATTTGTGAGGGAAATGTGCTCTCTAGGCATTTTGGCCAAATTCAAATTGGTCAGGGGTTTAGAGACATTAATTAAACCACAGGAACTGTTTCTTGGCTGAGGCATGGGCCTAACCTATTATTTCCTTAATAAGGCAGGTTCCTCAGGGAATCATGGGAGCCCGGACAGGCTGAGAACAGAAACAAAAGGCTGTTTCCACTACATCATCATATGATCTCCTGTACCAATGTCTGTTAACCCCCAAAACTATGTTCTCATCTTTAAACAGATCAACTTAAAATTTTAGAAGCCCTTTATGCACAATGAGTACTGTTTGATTCCAGTCTTGACAAACTAGGTGTGCAAAAAATAGATCTAAATTCCTCTCACAACACATGTAATGATTACCTACCACTACAATTTGCATGCCAATGAATGAACTGTTCTGATAAAAGTCAACAAAACACTGGTAAAAGTTCAATCAAGTCAAGTAAGGCAAATCAAACATCCTCAGAGAAGCCCTCTGGATTCAGGAAGGAATAAGACATGTATGTCATTAGCCTCTTGTTTCAAAGAAGGAAATGGAGACATTAGGAAAGAAGAGCCCAGAGGGCATGTCAGCAGTGCTGCCTTGTGCATAGGAAGAAACTGGAGAAATCAATCAATGTATCAGTCACTGAATCCAACAGTTGCTTGTGCTTCTAGGATACTTGTTATCTACCACTCACAGCTCTGAGTCCGAGGAAAGAGCAAGTGACAGCACAGACACTGGGCTTCTGTCCTTCATGGAGTCAGATTAAATGGTCTGGCTTGGTGAGAAATTCTAATGGAAGCCCAGAAGGCCAAAAAGCTGACAGGGTCACAAACTGTAACCGAGAGTGGCAACTCATGCAACTGTGAAGACTAGGCTCACAAGAGTTTAGCTGGAGTAAGTTCTGGTGTTCCACAGCACAGTAGAATGATGGCAGTGTAACCACAATTTCTCAAATACTTCAGAATATTAAGAAGAGGGAGTTCCAATGTTTCCAACACAGAGAAACAGAAAATGTTAAAGAGCTGGAAATATAAATTATCCTCTTATTATTTTGTTATTTATTATTACATATTATATATAGATATTAAGCAATCATACTGTACTCTATGAATATACACAATTATTTTAAAACTTTTATTAGTACACATTTGCAGTACAACAAGATTACATTCATTGTGGGGAGTTGGTATATGTATATAACATTTCTCAATTCTGTTTATGTTCCTTTCTCCTCCTGTTCCCCTCCATCTCTTGGTATTTTCCCTATGTGCAAATAAGTAAAAATAATATTTAAAAAGGCCTCCCATAATCTTGAAGATAACACACATACACCTATTCACACCCACCCACAAGGCCATGCACCTCCCCCACGCACACGAACTCACAAATGGACTTAGAGCGCACCTTGCTCCTCTTTTCCTTCTCAAACCATCCTCTTCTGCCTGAAGCACAGTGAGCAGCCCCATCGCCCATGAGGGCCTGACTGCCTAAAATACTTGTGAGTGTGTAGAGAGTAAAGCACAGAACTAATTTTTAGAGCAAGAGTGGGGCTCCAGGGCATTTGACCATTTCCTCTTGTCCCTGAGGCTGTTAAACTAAATTATAGGTCTGGGAGAACCAGAGGCCAGCTGTGCTTCAGCTGCAGGCCCTGTTGTTGTGACAAAGTGAAAAGTGTGGGCACCAACACATCATTAACTACACAGCCAAAAATAGGCTGATGACCGGATTTCACTCTGTGCTTGGAGGCGCTGACGTTGGTTTCAGCGCAGGATGGTACCAGCCATTCACCACGAAGAGAGTTGGCAGTTGTACCTGTCACACCATCTCATGTCCTTCATATTTTATTTCACTAGGGCAGATGTTATTTTTTTCAAAAATGTTTTTTCTTTAGTTGACAGAGTTTTTGTTTCTGTTTTGGTTGTTTTTAAAATTTCCCCACAATTTCCTGTTGTGTTACCTCTTTGGCTGAGTTCAGCTTGACTGTTGACTATAATTATTGTGAGGCTCATGAAAAGAGATGAAATATCCAAGTTGACATTAAAGCCACATAACACTAGAACAAACCCAGAGGCAGCATATCACCAGTTGGTTTGGAGTCGCCCCTGTGCTTTGTCTAGAGTAATACATTTAGACGGCTTTTGGTTTGCGTAGCATTAATAATCACTGAGGTGCTTTCTGGAGCTTGTAAACAGTGCTCATAAATAGTTGCTAAAGTGTGAGGCTGAATAAACATTACTTCAATGGGCTGGAGAGAACTGGCTAGAATGGAATCAAATTGTGCTTTGAAATAAGACCTTTCTCACTTGGAAGGAGTAGAGAGAGACTAAGATCAGCACACTGAAGAGCAATTACATCAATTCCTTGATTGCTTGGCAATCTACAGTGACCATAAACAGCTGACATCATGCTTTGGTGCCTCCATTTCTCTCTTGTTATCTCTAAGGGGTTGATAATCTGCATAGTGGCCATCTCAGGCACTGGCTCATTCCGTCTTGGAAGAAGAGCTAGGAATTAATTTTTTTTTTCCCTGCAGCCAAGTCACATGAATACATATTTTGACTTTGAGGGATCCACAGACACCTTCCACTTCAGCATCATTCTGTAAACAGAGAACCGAGGCCCAGTATGCTGTATGTACCTGATCAGGTCCTGCAGTAGATTAGGCGAAATCTGATTTCTTATAGCTTCTGCAACCTCTTGCTTCTGTTTTGCTATCACAGACTTTACTGCACATGAGGTCCATTCAAGGTGAGCATGACCTTGTCTGGACAGGACAAAGACTCTTGGAGTACAGGTTTTTTTTTT